>SNQJ01S0026225.1:86199-103996 GCA_010110895.2 Picea sitchensis | reverse complement strand
TATATATATATATATATATATATATATATATATATAATGCTGAAAAAGTAGGAAATACAATAATAACTGGAAGCAGATATGACAATCGTCAGCTAGATCTCATGGATCATCACTGGAATACAAAATAACTGATAAGAAATACATGTGATCAGAAGAATATGTGTTGGCCTACGCATACATGGATAGATCAGAAAAAAGCAATCTGATAGTGCATGGTAACTGCTGTAGAATCAGGAAAAATCACCATGATGACGATACCTGTCAGAATGAGCTGAAAATTGTCTCAAAATATGTGCCCTGGCCTCTAGACTTATCCTGATGACTGTCGGATTGGAGATCTGACCTCTGGGGCTCCGAATCTCACCCTCTAGGGGTTTGCGCAACTCCTGGGCTCAATGAGTGCATCCTAGTGATTCCACCAGTGAAATCTAATGATGTATAGCTCAAAATGATCATCCTGATCTCCTCTGTAATTGGTCAGAAGGGTTTACTCAGATCTACCTCGGAATGTCCCCTGGAACCCCAAATGTGCTTCCTCTGGAGTTGTGCCCTAAATTACTGTTTCTTCTTTCCGAAAGATTCCACTGTTGAAAACTGATGATGTATGGCTCAATAGGTGCACCTTGGCTAGCTCTCTAATGGGTCGGAAGGAATCACCCAAATCTGAACTGTCACAAGCGATCACACAAACCCTCTCTCAAACACTTGCGCCCTCACTGGATGGGTTGTGCAATCACTGAAATGGACACTGTAATGCATGGTGGAATACCTGGATGCTATCTCCGATAGGCTACGGTGTGTCTCTCAACACTGAAACCAATCAATGGTGGTGGTTTCTTCCAGAAATCCACAAAACAATAAGGGGGTTGATTTTCTCATCCTATGCAACTATCTCAACATCAAATCATAACATAATCTTGAATTAGGTTTCTTTACCCTTCCTTTATAGCTTCCCGAAACCCTAATTTGTTGTTGACCTTTTCCCTCCAAGTGACTTTTGCTTTATTTTATTATTCCTTGATTAAATCACTTAATTAATTAATTAATTAACCATTTTACCTCTAAAAAGTGATTTATCCATCCTTATGGCTTCTCCGACCATTGAAAGTCACTTCTCATCATCTTTTCCTATATTTCTCTTCTGTTGGCATGTTTTTATAGGAAGAGTGTGCTTTTCATTGATGGAAAGAACAAAAGCGACGATGGAAAACAAGAAAAGAATAAGCTCAGGAGGAGAAGCGAACAATATGCAGAGTTCAAACCTCAGAAGGGAAAGCACGGTACAGAAATGTGATCAAGATCAAAATCTCCACAGGACAAACCAGGACCATTGAGAATTCGAATACCCAAATACTCGATAGCCATTGGATCACTTTTAAGTGGAAGGATAGGATAAGCTAGAAGAGAGACACTTAAGATATATCGAGCCATTGATCTAAGAAAATGATCAACGAACAACATATAGTTCACGTCAAAAGTTGCGAGGAGGTTATTGTTCGGGGAATCTCACTTTAGAAGAATTGGCAACTTGAAAGTTGAATTAACTGAAACCCAAAATCTGAAATGAATAAGGAACATCGGATCTGGAGAAAATGTGATGGTCGTTGGATCACTTTAAGTGGAAGGATAGGATAAGCGGGGAAAAATGATTAAGAAGCTTATTATCCGAATATCCGTCAGTCGTCGGATCACCTTAAGTGGAAGGACAGGATAAACAAGGGTTGATATCTGAGATTGCGATCACCCAAATATCCATCAGTCATCGGATCACCTTAAGTGGAAGGACATGATAAGCAAGGGGTGAGATCTGAGATCTCGATCACCCAAATTTCCGTCAGCCGTCGGATCGAATTAAATGGAAGGATAGGATAAGAAAATATGGAGAGCCATTGGATTTAATCCAAATCAAAGCTACATCGTAGACAGATCGATCCGTTGATATAAGATCTTGATCTAACGAACGTCATTCGTTTTGGGTCTAAATTTATGAGGAGGTTACGCTCCAGAGAAATCACTTCAAGAATTTCCAGTTGAGATTTGAAATACTCGAATCTTAGAGACCCAGAGAGTCGAAATACATTCTCGATCATCAGATCATCCGAAGTAGATCTCAGTCATCAGATCATCCGAAGAATATCTCAAGCGTCAGATCATCTGAATTGAATCTGGGTCATCTGATCCAGAGCGTTAGTTTGAGTTTTGAAATTCCCGAAGCTCAGAGACTCGAAAAGACGAAATAAATTCTCGACCGTCGGATCATCCGAAATAGATCTCATTCGTCAGATCATCCGAAGAATATCTCAAGCATCAGATCGTCAGAAGTAAATATGGGTTGTCTGATCCAGAAAATACATGGCATAATCCTGTGGACTTCGGGTAAAGAACCAAATTAAGCCCCAATAGTCCGATCTAATAGGACACGTGGTAGTAATCCGTATACTTCGAGGGGAAGTAAAGTTTGAGACTTGAGATTTTAGAAGTCCGGAGACCCGAAGGAGATCTCAACCATTGATCGAGAAAGGAGCCACAAAACCACTGATCTGGTTGAAAGGTCAAATTCCTGAAGTGGAGGGAGAGTCGTCGATTAAGAAGGATAGGTGTCCGCAGATCATCGACTTCGGAAGATTGGCATACAAATAAAAGAAAGGCTTGAGATTTGAAACTCCCAGAGCCTGGATCACGAAGTAAATCATAGTCATTGATTTATGAAGGTTAGATTTGATCCCCATAACTTGAAAGGATAGATCTGAACTGCTAGTTCAGGAGCACCATCAAGATCGTGAGATCGATGGTCCCATCTCATTACGGGGTCAGAACATGCTCGGGTCTTAATTTTTCATGAGAGGGGCGCAATAAAAACCATGGTATCACCAAAGGCATACATGGATCTCTGTAGTGAATTAGGAGGCGAAATGAGTATTTTCCTCAAACCACCTTTGGTCGCGCCCACAATCGCATGGTCACATGAGATCATCACCAAAGGTCATATTGAGAAATGGAGCTAGCGCTCACTAGACCGAGATCAGGAAGCGCTTTTTGAATAGGCGTTTGGTCACCACTGGTGGTCACGTGAAGGAAGGGGATTAGAAGCCAAAGAAGCCAAAAATAATTGATTGTAACTTCTAGAGAATACGAAGTGTTCGAATGATGATCGGGCAGAGGACTCGATGTGAGAAAGACATGCAGAACAAAGAAGATAGTGTGATTTTTCGATAGTTATGCATGTGGGTAGGAGGAGACAAAATGTAGTACATGAAGTGGAGATCAGAGGCACAATGTATAGAATGCAGAGGCAGCACAGAGCATAAAATGTATAAGAGAAGTTGAACATAGAAGCGTGGTGCGCAGGAGGAAAAAGAGCATAGCATAGAAGCAAAAAGATGTAGAAGCAGAATAGAGCATAGAAGTTGAATAAGACAGAGGAGACATGGAGTTGTAACAGACCATATTAGAGATAGAGAAAGTAAGTAAAGTTTTATATCTCAGGGTGGTAGGGTGGTGCTAGGGAGGACTGTTGTCCTCATAGTTTCCAGTGGGTGCTTGAACATAGGGAGTTGTAGCTTCCATTTGGTTGCAGCCAGAAAAACTAGGGTGCTAGGGTGGTGCAAGGGAGAACCATTTTTCTCTGTTATACAGGTTGGTGCCTATGTGACTGGAAGTTGATGCTTCCATCCAGTTGGTGTCGGAACACTCAGGGAGTTGATACTTTATTCTAGTGGGTGCTAGAGAAATCAGACGGTTGGTGCTCTCTACAAGTTGCAGCTTGTTAAAGAAGAGGTTGTAGCCTCATTTTGTGTTGGTGATCAAATATAGATGATGTACATAACATTAAATACTGCCTATCATTCTAAGAAGAAGAGGTTTTCTCCCTTTATGGGTTTCCTCATGAATATCTGTCTCTATGTATATCATATGTGTGATTGATGTTTATTATTTTTGTTGTTCATGACTTGCATAATCTTGAAGATCACTTGGAGAACATTAATAATATTTCAATAGGCATACAATTGTTTAAGCACAGTAACAACTGATTCACCCCCCCCCCCTCTCAGTTGTCTTAGTATTTCCAACAATTGGTATCAGAGCGGGTTCCTTTTAGCTAAAGGTAGAACAATAAGCTTAAAGATGACAAGTCATGAAGGAACTTCAACCAATAAGCCCCCTTTGTTTGATGGAACAAATATTTCTTTCTGGAAGGTTAGAATGAGAACATACATTATGGACTTAGGTGTTATTGTTTGGGATGTTATAGAGACTGGATATATAAAACTTATTGTGCTAGCTTCCAAAGATGATAAGTTAGAATTTAGCTTCAATGCAAAGGCAACGAATGTTATCTTGAGTGGGCTTCCTGAAGCTGAATTTGCAAAGGTAATGCATCTTGATTCTTCCAAAGGGATGTGGGATAAAATCATTAGCAGTTATGAAGGAAATGAGAAAGTAAAAGATGCCAAACTTCAGACATATAGATTGAAATTTGAACAACTAAAGATGAATGAGTATGAAACAATTAATAAATATTTCTTAAGAGTTGAGGAGCTTGTGAATGCCATGAAGGGTCTTGGTGAGAAGATTGAAGACACATTTTTAGTTCATAAGATTTTAAGATCTCTACCTAATAGATTTAATTCAAAAGTTTTTGCAATAGAAGAACTGAATGATCTTAAGATTTTGTCTATTGATCAAATTCTAGGAACTCTGACTGCTTATGAAATGAGGATAGGTAAAGATAAACCCACCTCTAGAGAAGCATCATTTAAATCAGATAAGAATGAGGATTCTGAGCTTGATGAAATTGAAGAAAAATTTGTGAGAAGACTAAAGAAAGGATCAGGCAAGTACCAAAGCAAGTTGCCCTTCAAATTTTTTAACTGTGGAAATATAGGTCACTTTGCATCTAAGTGTCCAGACAAGAAGAAGGACCAGAACTCTGAAGGTGAAGAGAACTGAAAATCCAAGAGATTTGGTAAAAAGAAAATTTTATGTGTAAACAATGATGACTTTTTAGGAGACATAGATAATGATTCTTGTGAAGATAAGGTTATTGACTTTATGCTTATGGCCCAAGAGGATTATGATAATGAACACACAGGAGGTGACATGGATGAAAAAGAAGTTGTGGTTGATATGGAAGGTGAATTAATCGGTGCTTTGGAAGAAATTGACAGACCCAGATTTAAGAAGAGAAAACAAAAACAATTGTTGATGCAGATTGAAAAGAATGGTAAAGAACCAAGTGAAGATTTTGTTTTGTTAAAAGTAGAATTAGAAGAAGCAAAGAAAATAGAAGATATTCTAAAACAACAATTAGCAACAAAGAAGGTAATATGTGAAGCTCTGAAAGCTGAAATAGTGGTTGTCAAAAAAGATCTAGAGAAATTTTAGGCCTTATACCATCAGAATCAGACAAGCATTAAAGCCTTAGAAGGATTAGCCACCATTTTGAATCAGCAAAGAAATCCAAAGTTGAAAACTAGTTTGGGTTATGAAGAAGTATCAAGTAGTGGTGAGCCAAGCAACAAAGAATCCATCAAGTTTGTCAAATCTACAATCATTGACAACAACCACTCTGGAGAAACAAAGGAAGATAATTATCCGCCAAGGAGGAGTGAAAGAAAAAGTACCAGAATCGAATCTATAGAACAAAGAAATAACACAAACACACCCTCTGCTCAAATAAATGACCAACATGGAAGAAATCGACCCGCTCAAAGAAGACAACCATTTTCTAGGTACAAAGGATTTTTATGTGGATATTGCTTTCTCTGTTCTAACTTTGGTCACAAAGTTGTAAACTGTTCTCTAAGATTTAGATATGAGAAACCAAGACACTCAAGGAATAGATATCTGCCACAACAAAGAATGAGACAACCAAGTAACAAACAACCACAGACTGCAAATCATGTAATGGATGGGAAAAGGACACAAGTTAAGCATAACAATCATTATGACCCTTTATTCAATGAACCATAATGTTACACCTTCCATAATTATGTACTTAAAGCTACAGACTGTCGCTTAAGGAACTATAAGCTAGATTTGAATCCCTCTACTAAAAATGTCAAGGTTTTGAAGAAGAAAGAAAATGACAAGTATGGATTAGTGTTGTCAGCTCAAAGACAAAAGAACCCCTGGTATATTGACAGTGGATGCTCCAAACATATGATGGGAGACAAAAGTAAGTTTTTGTCTCTAAGTGAAATAAAATTAGGAAATGCGACCTTTGGAAATGATGAACCAGGTAAAATCAAGGGTAAAGGGATGGTGAGTTTGAGTAATGGAAAAGGAAAAGCCCAAGATGTTTTGCTTGTAGATGGATTGAAACATAATTTTCTCAGCGTAAGTCAAATGTGTGACAGAGGATGTGAAGTGGTGTTCACTTCCAAAGATTGTAAGATAAAGTCTGTAAACTCAGGACAAGTGGTGGCTAAAGGCACAAGGACATATAATAATGTATATTTTCTTAAAGAATATAGAGAAGAGTGTCAACTAAGAAAACATAATGAAAGTTGGTTATGACATAGGAGACTTGGACATCTAAACTTTGACCATTTAATGAAGCTCAAAAATATTGAGGCAGTAAAAGATCTTCCAAGAATATCAAAGCCACAAGACTCTATGTGTAAACCCTACCAAGTAGGAAAGATAACAAGGACATAGTTTAAATCCAAGAGATATACTTCAACAGAGAAACTACTCCAATTAGTTCATATGGATTTATTTGTACCATAAATATAGGAAGGCATAGGGAAGGAAAACTACTTCATGCTGGTCATTGATGATTACTCCAGACTCACTTGGGTTGCTTTTCTCAAAGAAAAAGTTAAAGCATTTGAGAAATTTAAAATATTTAAGGCTTTAACTGAGAATCAAACAGGCAACAGGTTAAAGGTAGTAAGATCAGATAGAGGAGGATAATTTATGTCAAGTGATTTCAAGGAATTCTGTGATAAACATGGGATCAAGAGAGAATATACAATCCCAAGAACTTCTCAACAAAATGGAGTAGTTGATAGGCAAAATAAAATAGTTCAGCAAATGGCCAGGTCAATGATGAATGAGAAGAACAGTGGTCAAACCTACTAGGTAGAAGCAATACACACAGTATTCCATATTCTTAACAAATCCCACCTCAGACCACACAATGACAAGACACCTTATGAACTGTGGTATGGAAAACCTGCTTCAATCAAACACTTCAAAGTATTTGAGAGTAAGTGCTACATAAAGAATAACAATGAAAACCTTGGCAAATATGATGACAGGGCTAATGAAGGTATATTCTTAGGGTATACTACAAACAGTAAAGGATACATATGCTATAATAAGAGGCTGCATAAATTGGTTGATTGTTTTGACATAAAAGTTGATGAAGAAATCCCTATACGAGATGTAAGCAGTGTTGAATCAACAACATAGTATATAGTTGAAATTGAAGATGAACAGGTCCAAGAATAAAAAAAGAGAAGACTCTGAGTCAAATGAAGATACAAATAATCAGGCAGACTCAAATCAACATACAACATCAAATCCTTCCTACAGAATTACTCAAAAGAATCATTCTGCAAGTCAAATAATTGGTGAAAAAAACAAACGTGTACAAACTAGGAGAAGGAAAATCAAAGACACTGAGAAATCACATATAGCCTTCATATCCATGATGGAACCCAAGAAATTTAATGAAGCCAATAAATATGTAAATTGGTTAAAATCAATGAATGAGGAACTGGATCAGATTGAGAAGAACAATACTTGGGAGCTTATTCCTAGACCTGCAGATAAGAATGTAATTGGATCCAAATGGGTGTTTAAGAATAAAATGAATGAGCAAGGAAATATTATAAGAAATAAGGCTATATTGGTCTACAAAGGGTATGCTCAAATAGAAGGACTGGATTTTGATGAAACATTTGCGCCCGTAGCAAGATTAGAAGCTATTAGAATGTTTCTTGCCTATACTTGTCATAAGAAGTTTAAAGTCTATCAAATGTATTTCGAGTCAGCTTTTCTAAATGGATATCTAAAAGAATAAGTCTATATGGAACAACCAGAAGGTTTGCAACTGTCAGATAACCCTGAATTTGTTTGCAAGTTGAAGAAGGCCTTATATGGGTTGAAACAAGCTCCTCGTGCTTGGTACTATAGACTGGATAAGTATCTTCAAGACAAAGGGTTCAAGAGAGGAACAATTGACAACAATCTATATATCAAAATGGAGGATAATGATTTTCTCATTGTGTCAGTCTATGTAGATGATACCATCTTCGGAAGTAATAATGATTCATTGGTACAATGGTTTTCTTCTACCATGCAGTCTGAATTTGAAATGTCTATGATAGGGGAACTGCCATTTTTTCTTGGTCTGCAAATTACTCAGAGGTCTAAAGGAATTTTTCTTTCTCAGGAGAAATGTTGGAGAGGTTTCAAATGGAAGATTCTACACTTGTGAGCACACCTATGGTCACTAGATGCAAGCCAATCAAGGATGATGACTCACCTGATGTTGATCGTATTTCATATAGGTATATGATAGGCAACATGCTGTACATCACAACATCTCATTCATACATAATGCATGTTGTTGGAATGGTAGGAAGGTATCAGTCTGTACCTAAACAAAGTCATTTGATAGTTGTCAAAAGAATATTCAAATATTTGAAAGGAATGATGAACTATGGCCTATGGTATCCTAGGAATCATAATTTTCAATTATCAGTCTATTCAGATGTTGATTGGGATAACTACATGGATGAAAGGAAAAACACGAGTGGAGGTGCATTCTTCTTAGGAGATTCTCTTGTAGCATGGTTGAGCAAGAAGCAAGGTTCCATTTCCTTATCGACTATAGAATTTGAATACATTGCAGGTGCCACTTGATGTACCCAAGTATTTTGGATGATTCAGACACTTGCAGACTTAGAGGTAAAATATACTGCACCGATCCCAATTCATTGTGATAATACTAGTGCAATTAGTGTGTCAAAGAATCCTGTATTTCACTCCAAGACCAAGCATATACCCATCAAGTATCACTTCTTGAGGGAACAAGTGACCAACACTATTGATTATTTGCATTATATTCCATCCAAATATCAGATTGATGGTATCTTCACGAAACCGCTTTCAAAATATCAGTTTGAGTATCTATGCCATAAGTTGGGCATGACCCTGTTATCAAGATAAATAGTCTATCTTACCAGGGGGAGAGTGCTCCTAGTATATATGATTAGGGGGAGCACAGAGTCACTCTCTTTTTTCTTTGACATTGATGTCAAAGGGGGATAAAAAGGTGTTGTCTGTATGCTATAGTTGGAGGTCTAAGTAGAATAGTGCAACCTTTCAGGGTTGACATCAATGCCAAAGGGGGAGATTGTTGGCATGTTTTTACAGGAAGAGTGTGCTTGTCATTGATGGAAAGAACAACAATGACGATGACAAATAGGAAAAGCATAATCTCAAGAGGAGAAATGAAAAATATCCAGAGATCAAAGCTCAGAAGGGAAAGCACAGTACAAAAACGTGATCAGGATCAAAATCTCCACAGGACAAACCAGGACCGTTGAGAATTCAAATACCCAAATACCCGATAGTCGTTGGATCACTTTTAAGTGGAAGGATAATATAAGCACTGAAGATATATTGAGCCATCGATCTAAGCACATGATCGAGGAACAAGATTTGGTTCATGTCAAAATATGCGAGGAGGTTACTATTCGCAGAATCTCACTTCGGAAGAATTGGCAACTTGAAAGTCAAATTACCCGAAGCTCGAAATACGAAATGAATAAGGACCATCGGATCTGGTGAAAATACGATGACCGTTGGATCACTTTAAGTGGAAGGATAGGATAAGCGGGGCAAAACAATTGAGAAGTCGATTATCCGAATATCCGTCAGCCATTGGATCACCTTAAGTGGAAGGACAAAATAAGAAAGGGTCGAGATCTGAGATCTCGATCACCCAAATATCTGTCAGCCGTTGGATCACCTTAAGTGGAAGGACAGGATAAGCAAGGGTTGAGATATGAGATCTCGATCACCCGAATTTCCATCAGTGGTCGAATCAAATTAAATGGAAGGATATGATAAGAAAATATGGAGAGTCGTTGGATTTAATCCAAAGCAAAGTTGCATTGCAGACAGATCGAGCCATTGATATAAGATCTTGATCCAATGAACGCCATTCGTTTTGGGTCTAAATTTATGTGTAGGTTATGCTTTGGAGAAATCACTTCAAGAATTTCCAGTTGAGATTTGAAATACCCGAAGCCTAGAGACCGGGAGAGCCGAAATACATTCTTGACCGCCGAATCATTCGAAGTAGATCTCAATCGTCAGATCATCCGAAGAAGATCTCAAGCATCAGATCGTTCAAAGTGAATCTGGGTCATCTGATCTAGAGCGTCAGTTTAAGTTTTGAAATTCCCGAAGCTTGGAGACCTAGAAAGACGAAATAAATTCTTGACCATTGGATAATTCAAAATAGATATCATTTGTTAGATCATCCAAAGAAGATCTCAAGAGTCAGATCATTCAAAGTAAATCTTGGCCGTCTGAACTAGAAAAGACATGGCGTAATCATGTGGACTCTGGGTAAAGACCTGAAGTAAGCCTCAACCGTTCGATCCAAGAGGACATGTGGTAGTAATACACATACCTCAAGGGGAAGTAAAGTTTGAGACTTGAGATTTCATAATTCTGGAGACCTGAAGGAGATCTCAACCATTGATCGAGAAAGGATCCATAGAACTGTGGATCTGGTTGAAAGGTCAAATTCCTGAACTAGAGGGAGTGTCATCGATTGAGAAGGACAGGTCTCCCCAAACCATCCACTCCAGAAGATTAGCGTACAGAGAAAAGAAGGGTTTGATATTTGAAACTCCCGAAGCCCGGATCACGAAGTAAATCACAGTCGTTGATTTAGGAAGGTTAGATATGATCCGTAGAACTTGAAAGGATAGATCTGAAATGTCAGTTCAGGAGCAACGTCAATATTGTGAGATCAACGGTCCCATCTCATTGCGGGTTCAAAACATGCTCGGGTCTTAATTTTTCATGAGCGGGCCACAATAAAAACCACAGTATCACCAAAGGCATACGTGGAGCTCTGTAGTGAATTGCGAGGAAAAAAGTGGATTTCCCTCAAACCACCTTTGGCTGTGCACGCAATCAGATGGTCACATGAGATCATCACCCAAGGTGATATTGAGAAATGGAGCTAGTGCTTGCTAGACCGATATCAGGAAGTGATTTTTGAATAGGCATTTGGTCACCGCCGGTGATCACGTGAAGGAAGGGGATTTGAAGCCAAAGAATCCAAAAATGACTGACTGTAACTGCTAGAGAAGATGAATAGTTCGAATGATGATTAGGCAGAGGACTTGGCATGAGAAATACATGCAGAACAAAGAAGATAGTTTTTTTTTTCAATAGTTATGCATGTGGGTAGGAGGAGACGCAATGTAGTACCTGAAGTGGAGATCAGAGGCGCAGTGTATAGAATGCAGATGCAACACAGATCATAGAATGTATAAGAGAAACTGAACAGAGGACTGTGGTGCACAGGAAGGAAAAAGAGAAGAGCATAGAAGTAGAAAAATGTAGAAGCAGAACAGAGCATAGAAGCTGAAGAAGGCAGAGAAGGCTTGGAGCTGTAACATACCATATCAGAGACAGAGCAGGTATGTAAACTTTTATATCTTGGGGTGGTAGGGTGGTGCTAGGGAGGACTGTTTTCCTTAGAGTTTCAAGTGGGTGCTTGAACACATGGATTTGTAGCTTCCATCTGGTTGCAGCCAGAAAAACTAGGGTGGTAGGGTGGTGCAAGGGAGAACCATTTTTCTCTGTTATACAGGTTGTTTCTTGTGTGACTGGAAGTTGATGCTTCCATCCAGTTGGTGCTGGAGCACTCAGGGAGTTGGTGCTTCCTTCTAGTGGGTGCTAGAGAAATCATAGGGTTGGTGCTCTCTACAAGTTGCAGCTTATTAAAGAAGAGGTTGTAG
This sequence comes from Picea sitchensis, assembly GCA_010110895.2. NCBI lineage: Eukaryota > Viridiplantae > Streptophyta > Pinopsida > Pinales > Pinaceae > Picea > Picea sitchensis. The sequence continues at coordinate 91,994 of SNQJ01S0026225.1, read as the reverse complement.
CCTCATTTTGATTTGGTGCTCAAAGATAGATGATGTACAGAACATAAAAGACTGCCTATCATTCTAAGAAGAAGAGTTTTTCTCCCTTTATGGGTTTTCTCATGAATATCTGTCTCTGTGTACATCATATGTGTGATTGATGATTATTATTTCTGTTGTTCATGACTTGCATAATATTGATGATCACTTGGAGAACATTAATAATATTTCAATAGGCATAAAATTGTTTAAGCAGAGTAACAACTGATTCACCCCNCCGATTCTGATCAACTATTACACTAATGGAAATACATATATAATGTTGAAAAAGAAGGAAATACAATAATAACTGGAATCATATATGATAATCGTCAGTTATAGCTCATGGATCGCCACTAGAATACAAAATAACTGATTAGAAATACTCGTGATCAGAAGAATAGGTGTTGGTATGCGCATGCATGGATAAATTGACAAAAAAAAGTCTGACAGCTCACGGTAACTGCTATAGAATCCAGAAAATTCACCTTGATGGCGATACCCATCATAATGAGTTGGAAACTATCTCAAAAGATGTGCCCTGGCCTCTATACTGATCCTGATGAATGTCAGACTGAATATCTAACCTATGGGGCTCTAGATGTCACCCCCTGGAGGTTTGCGCACCTTCTGGGCTCAATGAGTACATCCTAGTGATTCCATTGACAGAATATGACGATTTATAGCTCAAAACATTCGTACTTATCTCCTTTGTAATGGTTCAGAAGGGATTCCTCATATCTACCCCAGAATGTCCCCTGGAACCCCAAATGCGATTCCTCTGGAGTTGTGCCCTAAATGATTGTTTTCCTCTTTCCAAAAGATTCCACCATCAAAAATTGATGACAGATGGATCAATATGTGTGCCTTGGCTATCTCTCTAATGGGTCAGAAGGAATCGACCAAATCTGAACTGTCACAAGAGGCTGCACAAACCCTGTCTCAAACACGTGCGCCCTCATTGGATGGGTTGTGCAATCACTGAACTGGACACTACAATGCATGGTGAAATACCTGGATGGTATCTTCGATGGGATAGGGTGTGTTTCTCAATACCGAAACCTATCAATGGTGGTGGTTTCCTCTAGAAATCCACAAAACAACAAGGGGGTTGATTTACTCCTCCTTTGTAACTATCTCAACATCAAATCATAACATAATACTGAATTAGGTTGATTTACCCTTCCTTTATAGCTTACTGAAACCCTAATTCATTGTTGACCTTTTCCCTCCAAGTGACTTTTACTTTATTTTATTATTCCTTGATTAAATCACTTAATTAATTAATTAATTAACCATTTTACCTCTAAATCCATCCTTATGGCTTTCCCCAGCCACTGAAAGTCACTTCTCATCATCTTATCCTGTAATGCTCTTCCTCCCGATTCCACTGAGTTATTACACTAAGAGGTTTCTCCAATTAATATGCCCATTATGACCTTCTTAGTGAATTTAATTAATATATGACCCATAATAACTCAAAATTACGGAAATTGTCGGAATGCAATGAAACCAAAGCCAAGCTGTGCGGAATGGATCCTAATTATGAACGATGCAATTCAGCCCCAATAAAACTCCTCAATATCTCCCAAATGCTCTGTCACCCCTATCTAGCTACTCAGGTAGGCATAACACTCTCAAATGTTGTAATGTTATAATGTCCCAAAATGGGGACATTATAATGTCCTCCTAACAATTTCTCTTCTCTTTCCTGGTCTCCTTCTCCTCGTGACTTTTTCAATATTAATATTGATGGAGCCTCGAAAGGAAACCCTATCCCAATGAGATATGGTGGAGTTTTCAGATATGTAGAGGGAAGTATTATTAGGATATATACGAGCTGCATCGACATCAACACCAAAGACACAATTGAGATTTGGGATATTCTTCGTGGTCTACAAGTGGCCAAAATTTACCATTACTCTAAGATCATTACTAAAGGGGACTCCAAAATCATCAACAATATTCTCATCCAACTTCAAAATGGGTCCCCACTAAGTAAAGTCTCTTGCAACTAGCAATTAGAGGTAGGCCTTGAACTTCTTCAATATTTTATACAGGATATCTCTTCTATCATTCCTTCCTTATCAAGAGAGAGGCAAACAAATTTTTGGATTGTATTTCCAATGAAGGAGCCTCTAATCCCATCATCTTGGTGGATTCAAATTGGGATGACCTCTTAGACCATTCTCTGAAGCTTTATTTCCATATCTTATCCCATTCAGACTTTGGCTCCGTAGATCATGTGAAATATGGATCATAGGGAGACACTAAAGGTGGCTCCATGGATCAAGTGCCAAAAATATCATGCATGAAATTAGTTGCATGTACTTGCATTGTATCTCCCCCCTGTAGTTCCCCAAATGATCACGATCATGTTTCAGACATTTTGATCCAAGCCGAGGTGATGACAGAGTTGGAATGGTATTGCATTGATGATAACAGGCCTAGTCATTTTAAGTTACCATTCATGGAACCATCCTCAACTCAATTGCTTGTAATGACCACTTAAATCCCCGCGTATACGGATAAAGTGATAAATATGGCTTTGTAAAGCATTCCTATCATGTTTAATGATTTCAATTTTGATCTTGAGGGTGATTGGGTTGTGATCCTTTTATTCTCTCCCATGGCTCCTTGAGTGTTAAGCCCTAAAGAGTGGCACATTACCCCTTAATTGAGGAATATTACATTAGTAATGTTATTTGATTTATGTCGTCTTGGGTCCATTAGTTGTAATTGTACTCCTAGTTTCCTATATATACCAAGGAGACCTTTTTCATTTGGAATCATCTTGTATTTGGAAATTTATGTGGTGTATAAGGAGGTTTCCCCCTTGAAGAGGCTTATTATCTGAAATTCTACCTTTTTCTAGGAATTGAGTACTTATTCTAAGGTTTTTTTATGCTATTTTGATATTTGGTTCTTAACATTTGGTATCAAAGCTCAAGGTCTTGGGGGTTCGCTGCTGCATTTGAGACACCTTGTCATTTTAGCTATAATTTTTTTTCTACAATGTTTAAGAAGGAACCCCTTGGAGGATATTTATTAGATGGACAAAGTTACGTGGGTTTCAAATTCAATCTCTTGAGGATGTCCAATTTAGGATATATAGCCTATGTAAGATAGGGTTCTAGTATCATCCTGAATTTAGTCATTGCGTAATTTTCACTATAAAATCATTCTTGTGATGTTTAAGACCCTGAAACCTAGAGAATATTCATAGAAATTATCAAGGTAGCCTTGATAAAAAAATTTATCTTCTAGGTCATCCTAAATTTGTAGATACACCCTGTGTAAGATAGGGTATCTGACTAGTCATATTAACCAGTCGCAAGCATGTGTTTTGGGTAAAATAGTGATATCTTCTTTAGTGAGTATCCAAATTATGTGAGACAAATTGCATTGGATATTGGAAATTCTATAGTATTTCGGGTGCGAGTTTCAAAATCAAATATCAGATATTGTGCTCTTGGAACTCTTTACAAGTACGCTCTCCTCGAAGGGAAAAATCAGTAAGGTGTGGGGAAGTTACCATAACTTCCACTTGGAAAATCCAATTTTGATAAGACATGTGAAATTGTAGATAAGACGTATCAGAGAACTACAAAACGAAATTTTCAACCCAGAAGGGCCAAAATTTTGGAGATACAACAGAAGAAAGATCATCTAGCAGAACCACCTAAAAATCAAGGTTTAAAAGTGATACTTGGCCAACATGCCACCAAAAAAGGGAACTTTTACACCAAATAATCCTCTAGATAGTCCTACTTGGACTCTTGATGAAGGTGAAGAAATGATCAGGGACATAAATGATTTACAAAAGAAGATAGTAACAAAAGATGAACTATAAGGGATTATGGATTCAATTGAAGCTAAGTTGGAGGCAATAATGGATACTAAGATGGATGGTTTAAAAAGGGAGATCATTAAAGGATTGAAAAATTTCCTAATAGAGAGGCCACCTGAAAGTGAAAATGTATCCCATGAAATTCATGATGAGGACACAAGGAAGATGAATCAAGACTGGAGAAAATCCAACTTTGGGTTGAAGACCAACCACTTTCCTAAGATCGATATGAGGAAGTTTGATGGCAAGGATCCAATCACATGGATACTTCATATGGAGAAGTTCTTTGATCTACATGATGTGCCACATACACAAAAGGTACATATTGATTCTTTATATTTAGAACCCAATCAATTTGTGTGGTATCAATGGCTTTGTTATCACAAATCACTTCTCACTTGGACATTTTTAACGGAAAAAATGATAGCACACTATGAGGATACAAGGAGCAATACCTTCTTTATCCAATTGATAGATCTCAAGCGAAAGGGTTCAGTTGTGGAGTACATTGAGAACTTCCAAAGATTGAATATAAAGGTAACGTATATTCCAGATGAGCACCTTATTGATGTATTCATAGGAACTTTAAAGGACCACTCCTATGGCTACTAGAAATGTTGAAAATAAAAATATGGCTATGGGTACTAGAAGGACCACTCCTAACATCTATCGAGAGAATAATGTTCCTTCTTCTAAAAAACCTCAACCTACAAGGTTGACACCTCAACAATTGGAGGAAAGAAAAGAAAAAGATTTATGCTTTAATCGTGACAACGAGTACAATAAGGGACATAAGTGTCGTGAGAAGAAATTATTCTACATAGATTGTGAAGAGGAAGAAGAACAAGAACAAGAACAATAACCATTTCAAGATGAAAACATAAAAGATAATTCTTTTGAAGAGTTGAATCCCATGATATCATGTAATGCATTGGATGGAATTATCACTCCTCAAACCCTCAAGATTGAAGGATATCTCAAAAATAAAAAAGGTAATATTCTTAATTGATTTTGGTAGTCCTCATAATTTCATTCACTATAAATTAGCCAAAGCTCTAAATTGTTTTATATATCCAGTGCCAGAGTTTCAAGTAATGATTGAAAATGAAGGAACTATCAATTGCTCAGGAAAATGCCATAATATCAATCTTACTATGGGGGAATATGTAATGAATAGTCCAATGATTGCTATACCCATGGGTAGTGTTGATGTCGTACTAGGAGTCCAATGGTTACAATCATTGGGAACAATGGATTTTAATTTTCAAGAACTTTTCATGAAATTTTCATTGGAAGGAAAGGAAATTGAGTTAAGGGGTATCACAAGGAAACCCAATAAGGTGATAATATCTAATGGCATGACAAAATTATTGAAAAAGGGGCATCAGGGTGTAATTGTAAAACTATGCTTACTAGACGTTCAAACATCTAAGACATATATTCCCCTAGATCTCCAAGGGATCATTTATAAGCATTCCAAAGTATTTGAAGATATTCCCAGAGGTATTCCACCACTTGAAATCATGATCATTCAATTCACCTAATTCCTGGTAGAATTCCTCCTAACATAAGGCCTTACAGGTACCCTTATGCCCATAAGAGTGAAATTGAGTGTATGGTTGAAGAAATGTTATAGGTTGGCATTATTAGAACTAGCCAATGTTCTTACTCTACACCTGTGGTAATGGTACTCAATAAAGAGGGCTCATGACGTATGTGTCCATATTATAGAGAGCTCAAGAAGATCACTATTAAAGATAAATTCCCCAATCCCGTCATTGATGAATTGTTAGATGAACTACATGGAACAATCTATTTCACAAAGTTGGATCTCAATTAAGGGTATCATCAGATTAGAATGAAGGAGGCAAATATCCTAAAAACAACATTTTGAACTCATGAAGGCCATTATGAATTTTTGGTCATG
>SNQJ01S0026225.1:58897-78599 GCA_010110895.2 Picea sitchensis | reverse complement strand
AAATAGTCCTTAAAGTTTTTTTTTTTATTGTGATATTTGTTTTTACGTTTTCAATATGTATTTCATTTATATTTATATTTGTGTTAAAATTTCTGTGTTTGGTTTGCAGGTTAGGCGGAGTTGGAATTGGAGCTGGGAACTTGGCCCTTAAGGCCCCAGTGCTTCAAGCTGAAGCTCTGATACCATGTGTAGTAGCCGTAAAAAAAAATACAAAATTAAATTCTAATTTAGCATATAATTCTTTCTTNCACAGCATAAGAATTACTCAACAGAATAATTAAATTACCTCTCCCTGATGCTAATTCCCTCGTCGATCTGGTTGTTCGTTGATGAACTGTGTCAAACACTGCCCAAACCTTGTTTCCACCCTGCCAACTAGGACAGGTTCCTAGCTCCAGGATACCATATGGATATCCTAGCCCCCATGCCCAAAACCTCCAGCAAACTGGTGCCCCCTGTACTGATCCTTTGCCCGACTCCCCAAATCAAACTCTCTCCAGCAAATTCCCCAAATCCAAGAGAGCCCTCCCCAAAATCCAAGTCGAATCCTCCTCTCCCAAATCCGTAAGCCTCCTCCGCTCATATCTCCCCTTCACCGCTCTTTCTCCTCATTTATTTCTTTACCTACACATTTATTACCTTATCTACCTAGTTAATGCCCCTCATCCACTTATTAATGTTCCTTATCCGTTTATTAATGCTCCTTATCCCCTCTTCTGTAAACCCTTAATTAAACAATATAATTTATTAACCCTCTTAATTTAATACCCATGTCAATGAATGTAACAGGTAATTAATTAATCGATTAATTAATCAAATTATAAGCATTAATTAATTAATTAATATTTAATTAGTATCATTATACCAATCTTTGTTTAATTAATAATATGTTAGAAAAATTAATTACCTAATAAATTTTTACTTAATAATCCCTAAACATATATTCTACTAGGGTTGTTATAGAGGACAAGGAACAATGAAAACTGCAATGTTGAGCCACGCAACCTATAGGTCCATTTTTCAATTTGTAAATCGCGGAGATGTGCCTGGTGTTTGTACAACACGAAACAATAGAGGCGCAACTTTCAGCCTGCGAGCCCCAAAGACCCGATCAAAATAAATTGCTAGATATGAAATTCATATGGGATCGCTACGGGACAATAAAACTGCAATGTTCAGCCAACCAACTTGAGTCCACCTATCCACTTGTATATCACAGAAGTCTGGGTGCTATTTATAGGAGACAAAACAATAGGGACTCTATTTTCGGCCTGCCAGGCCGCGAACCAAAAACTGCCTAGGTATGGAATGAGGGATCCACATATGCTGTATAAAATCTCATTCCATAGTTTATATAGAGACAATGTCCACAAGTCCACGTGTCAACTTGTATATCACAGAAGTCGAGGTGCTATTTGTAGGAAATAGAACAATAGATACTTAATTTTCAGTCTGCCAGGTCGCGAACTCGTTATCCAAAAAGTGCCCAAGTATGGAATGAGGGATCCACATATGTTCTAGAACAATGTTTTTGTACAACGCGGAACAATAGAGGCCCAATTTTCATCTTGCCAACCCCAGATCTCCCGATAAAAAAATATCGCTAAATATGAAATTCATACGGGATCTCCGCATATGCTGTATAAAATCTCATTCCATACTTTATTTAGAGACTATGTCCACAAGTCTGTGTGTCAATTTGTATATCACGGAAGTCTAGGTGCTATTTGTGGGACACGAAACAATAGATACTTAATTTTCAGCTTGTCAGTTTGCAAGCCCGTGATCCAAAAAGTGTCGAAGTATGGAATGAGGGATCCACATATGTTCTATAAAAGTGTTTTTGTAAAGTGCGGAACAATAGACGCCCAATTTCCATCTCGCTATCCCTAGAGCCCCCGATAAAAAAAAAACCGCTAAATTTGAAATTCATATGGGATCGCTACGGGACAATAAAAGTGAAATGTTTAGCCAACCAGCCCGAGTCCACCTATCAATTTGTATATCGTAGAATTCTGGGTGCTATTTGTAGGAGACAAAACAATAGAGACTCTATTTTTGGCGCACCAACCCGCGATCCAAAAAATGCCTAAGTATGGAATGAGGGATTTGCATATGTTGTATAAAATCACATTCCATACTTTATATAGAGACTATGTCCAAAATTCCGCGTGTCAATTTGTATATCTAGGAAGTCTAGGTGTTATTTATAGGACACAGAACAATAGATACTTAATTTTCAGCCCACCAGGTCCCGAACCCGCGATCCAAAAAGTGCTCAAGTATGGAATGAGGGATCCTTATATGTTCTAAAACACTATCAATTTGTATATCGCAGAAGTTCGGGTGCTATTTGTAGGAGACGAAACAATAAAGACTCTATTTTCGGCCCGCTAGGCCGTGAGCCCGTGATCCAAAAAATTCCTAAGTATGGAATGAGGGATCTGCGTATGTTGTATAAAATATCATTCCATACTTTATATAGACTATGTCCACGAGTCCGCATGTGAATTTGTATATTGCGGAAGTCTAGGTGTTATTTGTAGGACACAGAAGTCTAGGTGGTATTTGTAGGACACAGAACAATAGATACTTAATTTTCAGCCTGCCAGGTCGCGAACCCGCGATCCAAAAAGTGCCCAAGTATGGAATGAGGGATCCACATATGTTCTAGAACACTATCAATTTGTATATCGCAGAAGTCTGGGTGCTATTTGTAGGAGACAAAACAATAGAGACTCTCTTTTCGGCCCACCAGATCGCGAGCCCGCGATCCAAAAACTGCCTAAGTATGGAATGAGGGATCCACATATGCTGTATAAAATCTCATTCCATATTTTATATAGAAACTGTCCACAAGTCCACGTGTGAATTTGTAGATCGCAGAACTGTAGGTGTTATTTGTAGGACACAAAACAATAGATACTTAATTTTCAGCCCGTCAGGCCGCGAACCCGTGATCCAAAAAAGTGCCCAAGTATGGAATGAGGGATGCACATATGCTCTAGAACAAAACAAATGCAATGTTCAGCCAAGCAGCCTGTGGTGACTCGTGTCAATTTGTATCTCGCGGAAATCTCAGTGTTATTTGTAGGACAGGGAACAATAGAGACTCTTTTTTCGACCCGCCATACTGCAAACCCACGATAAAAAAACTGCCTAAATATGGAAACACGGATCCGCATATGCTCTATAAAATCTCATGTCAATACTTTATATAGAGACTCATCTCCGCAACTCCCGTTGTCAATTTTTATATCATAGAAATCTGGGTGCTATTTGTAGGAGACGGAACAATAGAGACTCTATTTTCGGCCTGCCAGGCCGCAAATACATTATCCAAAAACTGTGTAAGTATGAAATGAGGAATCCACATATGCTATATAAAATCTCATTCCATACTTTATATAGAGACTATGTCCAGAAGCCTGCTTGTAAATTTGTATATTGCGGAAGTGTAGGTGTTATTTGTAGGACACAGAACAATAGATACTTAATTTTCAGCCTGCCAAGTCGTGAACCCACGATCCAAAAAGTGCCCAAGTATGGAATGAGGAATCCGCATATGTTCTAGAACAATAAAAATACAATGTTCAGCCAAGCAACCCATAGGTCCTCCTGTCAATTTGTATATCGTGAAAATGTGGTTGCTATTTGTAGTACAGGGAACGAAGAATTTGCATATGTTCTAGAACAGTACAAATGAAATGTTCAACCAAGCAACCCGTTGGTCGTGCTGTCAATTAGTATATCACAGAAATCTGCGTGCTATTTTTAGGACATGGAACAATATTCAGTATTTTTTCAGCCCGCCAGGCCGTGAACCTGCGATCAAAAAAGTGCCTAAGTATGGAATAAGCGATCCGCATATGCTGTATAAAATCTCATGTCTATACTTTATATAGAAACTCATCTCCGCAACTCCCGCTGTCAATTTGTATATCGCAGAACTATGGGTGCTATTTGTAGGGCACAAAACAATAGATACTCAATTTTCAGCCCGCCAGGCCGCGAACGCGCGAAACAAAAAGTGCCCAAGTATGGAATCACGGATTTGGATATGTTATATACAATCTGATGTCCATACTTTATAAAAGTACATGTTTAACTAACCAATCTGCAATGTTGAACCAACCAACCTGCAACTCCGCCTATCATTTTGTATCTCGCGGAAGTGTAGGTGCTATTTGTAGGACACAGAACAATAGAGATTCAATTTTCAGCCCGCCAGGCCGAGGACCCATCCACCAGGCAAAGAACCATTGGGCCTTCATGTCTCCTGGGTATATCTTCTTTTGTTTTTCTTTTGTAACCCACCTGACCGCTTTCCATATGCAATAATTAAGCTTTAATGCTAGTAGCCATCTTGTAGCAACCGTTACAGTTGTCATTAATGTCCAGAATTTCGAAGAAGATTTGTCATTAGTACGATTTAAACTAAGATTTACGCACAAGCATGTTATCCTTTCCAAGTTTTCATTTCAAAGGCGACGCAATCTTTTTTCTTTTGTCTGCCAACAGGTTGGTTCTTTTAAGAAATTTCCGATTCTTAATGTCTTTTCGCCGTCACCGCCACCTTCGCACTTTTTTCTAATTCTGAAATTAGTCAGATGTGATGGTCATAGCTCATTCCGCATGAACCCTGGAAATTTTCATTGATCAGTGAAAAGCTCGAGGAGATATTCCATTGATATGCATTAAACCAGACTTTGCGGAGGCTTATATTATCCCTCCCTGATTTTCATTTGAAACATTGTCTTGAGCAAACGAAAATTGTTAATAACTTGTGGCGGTAGTTCTCTCCACACACAGTCAACATATTGGGGCATAATGGCCATAGGTTCCACTATTCTAGGGCATATTCTTACTATTCATCTATCTTCGGCCACAAGAAAAAAACGAGATGGTCCCTTGGTACACCAAGAGATATATTTCAAGCCAAAAAATTTGATGCCAACCTTGGCTGCTCAGAGAACCTGCCCACTTGCAGTCATGCCTGTCGTAGAACTTTATGCCATGAATTCCAAGCCAGAAGAAGATGATCTAATGGACGATGATATGACAATGGATGATGGCAATGCAGAAAATATTCCCACTCATGGGCCCAAATTGAAATGAACCATAACGAACGGACCTTCCTGGCTCAGTGATCGCAGTCATGACAACACCAAAAGGAGTTTAAAAAAAAAACCAGACAGTGAACGCAATAGCCACTTTGCACCGCCAAAGTAGGAATTCCAGAGTTCCAAATTAGTTCGTTCTGGGCACAAGAGTTTGACTATAAAGCAATCATATGTTGATGCTTCCAGAGATATATTTCAAGCCAAAAAAATATTGTTTAACATTTTCGGGTATCAGGTGCAAAACTTTCGTTGCTGCAATGCATTTTCCTACTAGTCATCTCCTTCTGCCCAGAATGGACTAATTTGGACCTCTATAATTACACGTGCAAGCTGTACTACTAATTTTTTTTTTACTATGAAGAGCTGGTTTCAACTAAGGGCAATTCCACTTGCCTTGCAACCATTTTCATCTTCTTCCTCAGGCAAAGCTTATGAAATATCAATTTCAGTAGAGGATGATTAATCGAGGAGAAAACTCCAAGGATCTTGCATACTGCGGAACCCGTGCATGTGTTCATCGTAGATACCTTCAATGTTTTCAACTGAAGAACTGGATCCAATTTCTAAGCATAGATGTACAATACTCAGTAGTTTTCTTATTTTTTTAAATGGATTTGCTATTACAAAATTCTGGCCTTGGACTCTTCGTCTCTACCACTTTTCTGGGTTTCACGCATGTTCTAATTGGCATACTTCGGTGCTCTTGTACTTCTTCGATCTTTTGTTTACTAATACCAATGTAAAATGTTCCAGGAAAATCGTTCTTCTTGTTTCTAGAGATGCAATTATTAAGTTTTAATGCTAATTAGTACAAAACAAAGTTCACTACTTCAGTTGGTATGTTACATTCATGGAATAATGTATCAAGAGCATAACTGCACGCGCTCATTGCAATAAAATGTAATCTTCAACAACGCATTTCCTGATAACTAGTAGATCATGATTTTGCAACAATGGGGCTTCTTTGAAACCAATTCGCACTTACAAAAAATGTCTTCCACCTTTCTATTTTCCCAATTCACGCATTTCCAACCACTGCTTCCCCTTTCTTTAAATTGACCCTCTATTGTTCCCTGTCCCACAACTGCCACCCAGAGTTCCGCCATATAGAAATTGACAGGAGGACCCTGCTGGCTGCATCAATATTGCACCTCTACTTTTCCAGGACCTCCAAACAACATTCGTAGCTCTGTTATATACAAATTGACAGATATACAAATTTGCAACCATTCTTATATCATGCCCTTTTCCGTATTACGGTGGACCTATCATACCCTTTTCATGATCTCTTTCGTTTTACACATTTTGCACTCAAAAATTCCGAAACATGAAATTTTACCCTTTTCTATATTACGGTCCACCTATCATGCCCTTTTCCGTGATGCACATTTTTTGCACTGAAAACTTTCAAGAAATACAATTTAACCACCGCTTCCTCGCATATTTACTGGAACTATTGTCAACCCGTTTTGAAGCCCATCTGTCTGCTTTCCATACTTCGCCATTTGTTCAAATTTCTTTAGGGAATCGACCCTTTGTTGGGTTGAAGAAATATTCAGTTCGTAGTCATTGTTTCCTGTGCCGACGTCCTTTTGGAATTACCAATTGGCAATTATATATAAGATCTTATTGCTACGCATGCAATTAATAATTTCCCTATTCCATACTTAGCCATTTTGCTGAAATTCTGCAAATATACAAATCGGTCGTTGAACTCCCCCTTCATGATCTCTTCCTGACTATCCCCGTAACCCTTTTTTGAATCACGTCCAACCGCTTTTCAGAACTTTCCATTCTTTCCTTGCTCTCCGCTATCTTCATCACCTTCGCACTTCTCTACAATAAGGGAAAATGTTTTTTTTTATATATATATAAACATATATTTTTTCTAAATATGGAATTATTGGCATTTAATTCTAATAGGCCATCATGCAGAAACCGTATATATTGTCATTAATGGGCGAAAGGGTCAAGGAAATCTCATATTCATGCGCATTAAACCAAAATTTGTGGGGATATTATATTGTCCCTTCTGAGTGTTCATTTCAAAATCATGAAATCCCTTTCACATCGCGTGGCCTTCGCACGTTCAAGAAACCTCCATTCCTTAATTGCTCTTCGTCGTACACGCCACCTTCACATTTCTAAATATGCAATAAATAAACTTTACTCCTAACAGTTCATTGTGCACCACCAATACTAATTGTCATTAATCAGCGAAAGGCTCGAGGAGCTTTCCCATTCATAAGCATTTAACCAAGATTTAGCAAAAAGTTACATTATTCGCTGTGACTATTCATTTAAACCATCATCTGCAGCGAAGCAACCTTCTCATAAACCTATGGCATCAGTTCCACACCAGTTCTTTGGAGATACAGTGAACATCTTCGACCGTCATGACCAGAACTTCCACTGGTCCAGGGCATTTTCTTATAACTCAACCTATGCCGCAGAGAACCAAGTAATTTGGACCTCCGAGATTGCTCATGTAGGCTGTGTCCCTGAGGTTTTTGACTGTAAGGACTTGGTCTCTTGGTGCGTCGATAAATTTATTGCAAAGAAAAGAATTATTCCACTGCATGACCGCTCTTATGTTTCTTTGTCACCTCAGCTCTTCCGGCAGATGCCGAAATTGCACGAGCCAACATTAACGTTTAAAGGAGAAGATTGCAAACAATTCCTAGCAAAGCATAATAACGGGTTGGACCTCTTGCCCCTTTTTTTGGAAAACCCGGATCTAGTTCCCAAATATATTACAAGCATGCAGGTTAGTTCATTTAAAAATCATTTTCATAAAATTGCCCAGTTGTTTACAAGAATAAGAAGACATAAATCCACAGCTATTGTTTCCCGCATGGCTCTTTACATTTTGTATTTCACAGTCAAAGAACGAGCCATTTTTTATTGGGGAAGGATAATTTCTTATGAAATCTCTTCCCAGTTGTCAAGCTACAAAAGGGGAAAGAAATTTTATATGTCATCCTATTTAGTTTTTGCAATAGCACATTCTTGTTGATTTCCGCAATTGTCTTTGTCCAAGAATGTCAACTGCGATTTCCACCCAGTAACGTTCTTGTACTAGGCCTTGTGGAAGCACAAGGCTTCCCACTGTTTTTATGAGGTTTTTAATGGCTTCTTGTCTATTTTAAAACTTTTCTTGTTAGGAGAAAATGTTCTCTGCTTATCTGAACATGCAACTAATATTTTGGACAAAAAGGGAACAGTCCAACATTTGGATAATTACATAGTCATAAGAATTTTTGGCTCCATGGAACAACCTTCTCTCCTTCCATGTCACATTACGGACATAATTTTTATTGCAAAAGTAGCACATCAATACAGCTACTGGTTCCATCTGTTCCAAAGGAAGAAAAAAAAACAGTTCATTCCTATGCCTTGGAATATAGGGGAGTTCATGTTGAAAAACGTCAACAAATTTGACGATTTCGCAGCACATTTTAGTATCTCCAACCCTAGATATGTTGAACACATAAAAGGATTCAACCCCTATGATATTTTTAGACAACATTTACATTCACTTGGCCTCGGCGATTGTTTTGTAAATAAACACCTGCCCAAAAACAGAGACAGTCATGGGTCTGCCTCTTATGCCGACAACATAGAGACAGTGCAAAGCTGCGCCAAATTGTACATGCAACAGGGGAAAGACCCCAGTGACAAGAGTTTTCAATCCACAAATACCACTCCAAAAAGTATGACATCCCAGAGAATTACTTGAATGACCCATCACAGCAATAAAGAAACCCAAAATTCTTCAAACGAAGGAGGAGATAACGACCCTCCTCACTCTAAAATTGATAGTTCTCACAAGATTCCAGTGGAGAAGAAGAGAAAAAAAAATGTGGGGCAGGAAGAAGACCCGAAAATTCAGACTGAGAACATGGAAATTGACACTGATCTAGATGCCATGTTCCCCTTCTTTGATCAGCCCGAGGATGCCATTCACCATATCCATCCAATGGACATATCTGTTGCCCAAAATTTTGACGAAGATGAATCCTTCGTGTTCTAGAGCGTTGTTTTTGATAGCCATAACAAAAAATTGATATTTCAAAAAAAAAAATGTTAAAAATATCGAATGCAAATCTTGTTCAGAGGTTGACGTTGCCAACATGCGGCCGTCCCAAATATGTCAACTTCACACCGCGACCAGAGAAGCACTTCATGACTCCATTGAACACATGTAGACCCACAATGCCAGACTGAAGGACCGAGTCAAGGAATTGGAAGATGCTTTATTTCCTATGCCATTGCTTGTTGATCCTTTGGCAATAGCCATGCCTGGCACCCCTGCAACCAATGCAAAAGAACCCTCCACCCTGCTCACATCCTGTAAAGGATATGTGGAAAACTATATCACAAAAAGAATGGAACTGGTTACCGATGCCTGGAAAAGATCACAAACCATCGCTTCCCTTGGAACTAGGGCACATAGCTTCCTCAAGATTTTGCAAGCCGAATTAAAAGATGAAGAAAATTTCTTCTTAAAAATGGTCATCCCTTTTGGCAAGATTGTCAACAATATGATAGAAACAAAAAGAAGAGAAGAAAATCTTCCATCCAAAAACCGGATCGGCCAATTGAATGCATGTTGGAAAGAAAAAGTAAACAACCTGCGTCTCATTGTTCAGTGATGTGAACAAGTCATGTCGAAGAAAGATAAATTATTCACAAAGTTGTTAAATATAGACTTAGCCGAGAAAACAAACGACTTCCAAGACCCCCTCTTAATCGCAAACTCCTTGCCCTTAACTAGAGAAGAGTTCGATAAATAGGTTTCTATGTTGAAGAACTTCTCTCTGGAAAAGTTTTACAACATCCTTCAATTTGATCAATCTCACGTCCATGATTGGCTAGTCAAATATGCAATACAGAATGAGGAAATTCATCAAGCTCTCTCTAATATTTCTATCGACTTCCAGGAATTAGAAAATGATCTTTTCAACATCAAGATCTGGAATGAGATCAACGTCACCCCAATGAGAGCGTACACTGAAGAATGGGTCGAAAGGCAATTGAAATAGGCCGCCAACGAAAGACAATAGGCAGTTGTTAGCATTCCAGCAGTCATGGAGAACATCCTTGAAACCGCAGTTGTCGTCGACATCAATGAAAGGGCAGCCGCAAGAAAATAGCCAAAGCGCTCATATGTACCCTCACTGTAAGTTTAGTCATCCCATCTTTCTTTGTTTCTCAACCCAGTTATTCTTCTTTCTTAAATAAACATGTATAGGCAAACACTTATACCTTTCCATTTATTTTCGTTTGCAGCTGTTGCACTCTATCTTCTTTCCACAATCTTGTTTCTTGTAAATATTTCTCTAATGGTTCGCGGGAGCCCCAATCCCAGTGTACATGACACACGCATTGAAATTCTGATTTATATGTAACACACTTTGTTTTTTTTGTATATTTCAAAATTTGCAATGGTATGTAACAAACTTCTATTTTTTGAGAGATTTCAAATAAAAATGCATCTAAATTTTTATATCCTAAAGACTCTACTCTTATCTTGCAACACTCTCTATAACAAATGCATTTATGGAAAATGTTCACAAATACATTAAATTTTTTATATTTCTTATCTCCTATTAATTTTATGTCATCATATATTTTTATCTTTCACCAGTCCACATTGAAAATGCATTTAAATTTCCAAATTTAATCTTGCACTGTCAACAAATTTTTTACTTTCTTATATACTTTCAAAAAAAAATGTTTTCTATATACTTTCCAAAATTAGATGGTGCTCGCCCCATCTTCCAAAATATGCACCTTACACACAACATTTCCCTCATATACATTTTGCGCCAAACACTTCGTTTCATTTACACTTGGACCCCATTTTTAAAAATTTGTTGGGACTCTAATGCCACGAAGCCTTGTTGTATAAGGAATCTTCTCATTATTATTTTATTTTTGAAGTATTCAAAAAGTCAACAACACATGAAATACATGTAAAATTTGTACGACAATTATTATTTTATTTTTTAAGTATTCAAAAGTCAACAAGTACACATGAAATACATGTAAAAGTTGTAAGATAGCAATCTTAGAAAATCTTTATGGATATTAATTTTAAATTTGATTTATTTTTTATAAATAATATTACTTATTAAAAAACTATTTTATTTAAAAACTTTTCAATTAATTGCTTATTAAAAAACTATCCTATTTAAAAACCTTTCAATTAATTAAAAATTTAAATTACAAAACATTTCTTTATTTTTAAACTTAAAAAAGTTTAAAAATTGAAATTCACTTATCATAAATACAATTCAAAGTTAAAAGTATATGAACTTTCTTGACTAACTATAAACCAGAAAATAGAATCTATAGATCTAGAAGGCGGCTCATGACCAACGAGAAACCGGAGGGACCAAGATCAAGATCAAGCCGACCCCCTGACCAATTTAAATAAATCTATTCCATGAGAACGGAGGACGAGAACAAGTGGGGACTCGCCCATTTTCTTCGAAGCTATTATCTTTTAATTTTAATTAATAAATATTAATTATGTGATACATTTCCTTCGAAGATGATAAAAAAATCCATTTAATAAAATTGTAAATATAACATTTTGGTTTTCATCCCCCGGATGGGGTGCCATGTCGCAGAGCTGAGAAACGTGAGCAAATGTCGGGCTACACCATTAATATAACCCACCAGTGACCATCCCTTCAGCATTTAAATGGGAACGAGCCCATGCAGGTTTAACCAGGAGACGAGGCCCTTCGCGCAAGTGAACAGGGCAGTGCACCAGAGCACTAGGAGGCCAGAATTAATGACCAAGGTAGTCACCGTCATCCTCATCCTTATAAACTGCCTCGACAACAATGAGAGGTATTTGAATTTCACAGAGCCACTAGAGTTCTGGAGTAGGGTCATTCATCCGCTGGGAACTTCGGACATATCTAGGTTCTTCAACATGCCCAGGGCACGAGGAAAGCCACGCAGGGGTGCATCTTGGTACTCATATGAATCACGTAGGCAGAGGCAGAAGAAGTTCGAGAAGGCATTTGCCTTGGCGTTCTCGCAAAGAAACAGGAAGTCCGGGACACCTCGAATGCCTCCCATGGCGTACGTGGAAGAGATCACCTTGGACAAGGCCATGCAAATATATTCTAAGCACCCTCTTTTCACTGTCCCGGACAATTGGAATCCTCCCACTGATTTTGGCACTGAAGACAAGATTTCGCCTCCACGTGGTTACAGAGAAACTCACCCGGCAGAGGAATTCACCACCTGCTATGTTGAGGAAGAGGTATCGTGCTGTGCAAAAGCAAAGAATGACCCACCCAGTGGTGCACCTCTGGAGGAAGCGTCTCAGTCGAACAAGCAGCAGGCACATCAAGCCAGTGAAGCAAATGAAGGTGAAGGAGCACAGGAGCCATTTCCCTTGGCCTCTGATGAAGGAAATTGGCAGGACCAACTCCCTTTCACCAACCCGGGGTACCTAGCACTAATCTTTGAAATGTGGAGCATGCTGGAAGATCAGATCTTTCGTATCGTTCAAATTGACCATCGACTCAACATGTTGTATGTTGCACACTCCAGGACTCTCCCGAAAAGACAGTGCCCTACATGTGTGCAAGCCTATGCGTTTCCTGCAGGATGGCGAAGGCACGGGGAAGAGAACGCGTCGACTGGTTAAAAGGTCTTGTGATGGTCATAGTTAGCAATCTCTTTTTGTTTCAGAACAAGGTTTTAGCCCAGTTAGATCATAGTAATGTTGTAAGTAGGTTGTTAGAATATAGACTGAACCTAATGGCTATGCGTCCTGGTTTCCTTCGAGCAGGACAACACTCTGATAATTTTGTTTGTTTGAACACAAGTGGCATAGAATGCCCAGCTGTCTCGGTTTCCTATTCAGGCGGGACAAATGGTATTACAAATAAACTCTATAACTCTGCAACTCGAATATAAACAGGATCCTCCCCTTTTTTACTTAAAAAAAAAAAACATTATGGTTTTCATTAATACATGGTTACACATGTGATACATTTCACTCATAATATGTTATAAAATGCATTGAAAATATCAAAATTCAATTTAATTGATATGGTTTGCACTTATGATACATCTCACTCATGATGTGCTATAAAAAAAACCCATGATAAAATGTATAAAAAAGATACAAATTCAATATGAAAATCTATTATTATAATTTTTAATGTTAAAATTAATATATAATAAATTACATTTGTTTGATTATTTCTTAATTATCAATATTAAACCTTAAGGTTATGTATTACTTAATAATTAGAAAAAATAATGTTAATGTTTTGAGTTTTTTTTTTAATAGGAAATCAATATATTTTAATTATATACCTAAGACATATTAATTATATTAAGCATATATTTAAAATATTTAAAATAAATTTTAATTATATATTTAATATTTAAAGTAAAGTTATTTTTTTAGTTAGGTTAGTTGAGTTGTAGATGTTAAAAATAATGATATAAAAAAATTAGGTTCAATTTTTCAAGTAAATGGTGTTTTTATATTTTGTTTAAGAATCTTTAAAACCCACTCTTTTTTTTATTGAATCCCAAAACCTTACCTAATAATAGTTCCATCAAGTTAAGTCCATTAATGTTGATTACATGAGTAGGCTAAGTAACATGAGATAAAAACCCCTTTACGTTTCCACTAGGGATTAATTGTGGGATTAATTGAGTTTCGAGCAAGGACAAAAAGTGATTGCAGCTTTGTTCAGGATCCTAAGTGTAGGACCTTGATGTCTTGTAAAGATTTTTGGAAAGCATACCAATGATTGTGAGGTGAAACAAAGTTTTCTTTTTTTATTTTATATTATTGGGCGTTTATATAGATAAATTAGAGAAATGGATAAACATTAAAGATGATAGATGGATGAGCATAGGAAGAATATCATACACATAATGTTGTATGTAAATGATGTGATACTAACAACTAGGATACTATGCAACCTATCAGATTATTTAGTGGTCTTTTAGTATTTTTTTGCATAAATTAATGTTGAAGGCTAGCGACTAGAAATAACCCAAAACTATAAATATTTGGGACTAAATTTCAATGAGAATTTAAAATGAGACATGAAGCATGAGAAAAACAATGTAAGGAGAAACACAATCTTCCTACAACAAAATAGATGCAAGATAATAGAGGCTTAGAACTAAGATATGTTGCACACCCCTTTTCAAATGCTCATAACCCCAATACTCCTTTATAAATGTGAACTATGGACATAAAGTATATCTAGAGACAGATGAAACCAAATCGAGCAAGTGTAAAAACCTTGGATAACAAGTTGTCTAAGAGTAAAAAACAATGCCCATTACAAGATACTGAGTGAAACATGTTATTTACCCAATAAAATTGGATGCAATGAGAACATTGATTTTGTCTAGGAAAAAAATTTCACTGATAGACAACGATAGGGCTACAATTAAAATCAAAGGAGTTGAGCTAAAAAAGAGGAAGAAAACATTTAGCTCAAATTGAAGAAAATTGTTTGAAGAGTTGGATATATAATAATAAAGGTATCAAATGGATAAAAATGCATATAAAATTCATGCACAAGTGGAGTACAAAGAGAAAAAACGGAAAACTACACTAAAAGAAAACAAAATACTACAAAGACAATTTCAATAGAGAGGATTGGGGTATGGGAGATCGTATTGCCATTGGCCTACTACTCTGTAGGATTTCTTATGGATCTTCATCATCTCTTGTGTTAGACTAACATGGAAAGCATACCTCGTTTTTACAGTAGTTTTGGGTAATTTGTGGAGCTTCAGTTCGACAAGACTGAAAGGATATTAAGAATTGTTGTCAGAACCTACCTTCTAGAAAGGTCTTGTGTCTATCAAGTTTTAGATCCAGAAAGAAACTATCCTTGCTTTTACCTACTTTGCGTTGCTCCACCTGAGGTATGTTATCATCTATCTAATACTTTATATGGACAATGCTTTCCTATTTTGGTCCAAGACTTGGTGACTTGGTGCAATGTTGGAAGTATCCATCATATCTACTCATTTGATTTGAATATCATTATACAATAAATCACACCTTACAAATTGTCTTGTAATTTTTTCAAGATATTAAAAGATACAAGTTGGGAAATCCAAGATCATTTCATTATCTTAACTAAACCAATTGTTATGAATTGGATGGTGTAAGTGATGTCGAGAAATATATTAATACTAAAGTGGGTGTGTTAAAATTTGAAGACCAATCTCAAACCTCATCTACATATCAATCATTTTCTGCCCTTTTTCACTACCAGTAAAAACCACTCTCTACTATGTATAGCTAACTCAAAGGTCACGGGATCGAATCTCGTTAAACTTTCTTATCTGCATTTAATTTTTTTTTCTTGTATTTGAAACCCAAAACCCTAACAACATGATAAAACCATGCTCAAAAGTAAAACCAGGATCCATCCTTTGATTCCAATCTACATTGCAGAAGAATCATGGGCTAGATAATGGCTCATTATGCCTGCTCTTTCACCTATGTTGTCAACAACAATTGACAGATTTTTCAATGCATGAAAGAAGTTAAATTGCAATATCACACGTATTCATAAGCCTCTAAAACCTATGTGCCACCGATAAGGATTCCACATTCTGCTGGAAAGGGGAACATCACTTGAATCACTTGTGGAAGCATGTGTTATTTGAATGCTCAAATCAAGAAGAACGCAATTTTTTATTAGTAATAAATATCATGTTTTGGTGGTAGGCATTTCTCTTCTAGTGTTTTAAATACATTCCATACATATAGGGTTCAAATTTATGTACATGATAACTTTTTCCTCTCAAATATTTTACATCTATACATTTTTAAGTAGAATCTTATCATTTTAGATACATAAACTTTTTGATTTATAAATTTATGTAATATGTATATTATTGATATTGGATTACTTTATCATGTAGAAATGTACGTAATATTATTGAATCTGATTGTCTTAAACATTTTCTTATATAGTTTATACTTGGGACTTTAGGTTAGCATTTAGTACAGAATTCCAACACTTTACTCTAGAAATTACATACTGCACAAAATTGTAGCAAAACACAAAATATTCTTATACAAGTTCATTTTGATAAAGAGTAGAGAGTCTAGTATGTACATGTACTAGCTACTCACTTGGAGTCCTCTAAAAAAATTGTCCATCAGAAGCTCTACAACATAAGGCCTCAGTGACATTGGCGTCAAACATTTTCCATTAAATTGTCTCATTTTTTAATAGGTAATCTCTTGCAATGATGCATACCTTATACCAGATATCACCTTCTAATTAATCTGAGTAACATAAAAGAATGTGAAAATTATAGGGGTTTGTCCCTCATTGATTCTTAAAGTGGCTTTAGTGAGTTTTATTACATATAAATACATTATTATTATTAAACAATGTTGAGTAAAATGCATAGTTTTACCAATAATGTGGATGACCTATCCATAACCAATTAGTATACTAAGTAATGTTGAGAAAATAACAACTTCATGAAGAACATGAATGTCTTTAAAAATAATTAAGTAAGTTTAAGTGGGGACAAAGGGTTAAGATAAGAGGTTTCAACGCCAAACATTGTTTGTCTGTTTAATGGACGGAGTGGTGAATTGTTCCATTTTTCCTTTATACAAGTTGAGAAGCCTTGGAGGCATGAGCCAAACATCATCAATATAGTGAACCAACTTCAAATACAATCATTTTAATTGCAATATCTTTATAATCCCAATTAACAACATTAATATTAAATCTCTCTTAAATTACTTAGACATTTCCATTCACCCAATGAAAAGATATACTAGTTAAAATTATTAATTAAAATATTAAAATATTCTTTAAATATCCTGCCCATCCTATCTTACCTACCTAATCAAAACTTAGGGACCCCCTTCTCGTGCTTATCTCTATACTGTGCTTGTCTTTATGTATATGTGGATGAACTATCCATAACCAGTTCTGAAGAAGATTCAGGAAGAGCTGGAACGCGTAGTTGGAATGGGGCGTATGGTACATGAATCTGATCTGCCTCGTCTCGTTTATTTACAAGCTGTGGTGAAAGAAACGCTTAGACTCCACCCGCCGGGGCCTTTATTGCTTCCCCATATATCAATTGAAACGTGCAATGTGTTGGGCTATAAAATCCCCAGCGGAACTCGGCTTCTGGTGAACGTATGGGCAATTGGAAGGAACCCAAAGTCATGGGGGGAGGATGCTGAAAGTTTCAAGCCAGAGAGATTCATGGAAGCAGGGTTCCTAGATGCAAAAGTGGAAAATTTTGAATGGATTCCATTCGGAGCAGGCAGGAGAGGATGTCCTGGACAGCAAATGGCAATGATTGTTGTAGAGTTTGCTGTGGCGCAACTCTTGCACTGTTTCAACTGGAGGCTTCCGCATGATATGGATGAACAGAAATTGGACATGTCTGAAAAGATTCATGGAATTACAGTATCAAGGGCACATGAGCTCTTTGCTGTTCCAACTCCTCGCCTTCCCGTACTGTAACTCTACATGTATATTTGTATTGCTAGTTGATATCTTAATGTAGACTTTAATACTATTAAATGTGGAGAGCCGGTGGAACTAAATGCATGTGAGATGTTATTAGCAGGACAATAGCGATAGAAAGAGATTTAAGATAGTTTTAATGAGGGGCGAAGAAGTTCTGTCTCGTCGTACACATGTAAAACATTAGTATGTAAAAATTTAGTAGTTCTTTTAATGCATGGAAGTGATTAATGGAGTATGTAAATAAATTTAGTGTTTTGTTGATGGTGTAGTTGTTATTTTTTTTTCAAAAGAAAAAACTAATATTGAAAAACTGATATTGTTACTGATAAATTACTTTGATCATATTCAGTTTAGACTTTCATTCTTCCATTAAAATATATCATCTTAAAAAACTTGTTATTGTTATTCATAAATTACGGTTCATAATATGCATTTTCACTGAGTAAAGCTCTTAACATTCTATGCATATTTTCAGGAAAAATTGTACAGATCAATGTGCTAGTAAATCTATATTCCCCAAAAAACAATTGAGCATCCTCCAAAAACTAAAACTTATCATAATAAAAAAAAAATAAAAAAAATTAAAAGATAAAAATATAATTTTTTTTTATTATGAAAAAACATAAAATGATTAGAATCAAAACTTATCAGAATCAAAAGATAAAAATAATTTTTTTTTCTGTTATGAAAAGCATAAAATGACATAACATAAAATGATTAGAATCAAAATGACATAAGAGAATAATTAGAATCAAAATGACAAAAGAAGAAATGGCAACAATGTCTTCTCTGTTTTCCTAAGAATCAGAGTTCCTTCATCAACTTGAGGAGCTTCATTCATTTTTCAAGGCATCTTCTTCCAGCCCAGCTCTACTCTATGAGTCATGAGCACTGAGCACTCAGAATCAGAGTTATTTCATCAACTTGAGGACCTGTATTCATTACTTTGAGGACCTTCATTCATTTTTCAAGGCATCTTCTTCCAGTCCAGCTCTACTCTATGGGTCCTGAGCAAAGATGATGGCTTTAAAGAAACTTGCTACCATTTTTCACTAGTCAACTCAACAATAGGTCTCACATTTATATTAGTTAATTGAATTGAGCGATGACAAAAGTGGAGTCTTGAAAGCTTTGAATTTTTACAACACCTTTTCCAAAGTACATTCAAGAAAAATCCTAATGCGAGTGTAATTATTGGTTCTTGTCCCTAATCTTTGCATAGCACCATCAAATATTAAGAAAAATCCTAGAGTAATTATTGGTTCTTGTCCCTAGTCTTTGCATAGCACCATCAAATTTTAAGAAAATTGGTTCTTGTCCCTAGTCTTTGCATAGCACCATTAAATTTTAAGAAAAATTTTAATGACAGCGTAATTATTAATTATTAACTCTTACATCTCATTCTTGATTCTTGTATAGCACTATCAAATTTTAAGAAAAATCTTAATGACAACGTAATTACTAGTAACAACCACTTTTATGTAAAAAGTGGTTGATATACGTGCCATTTTTTCACTTTTTTTTAATTAATGGCGTCGATTGACGTATATCAACCACTTTTTACATAAAAGTGGTTGTTGCTAGTTGACGATGGCGTATATCAACCACTTTTTACATAAAAGTGGTTGTTGCTAGTTGACGACCGGCATGCATCGCCACAACCATGAACATATTTTAATACAATTGAAATATAATATTTAAATATTATTTAGTAATTACTTGTTTATTATTTAAAATTAAATAATTAAAAATTTAGTTAATATTCATATAAAATTAAATAATTTAATAATAATACTTAAATAATAATAAATAATAATAAATTATTATTTCTTTATAAAAAATATTAAACAATAAATNTTAATGACAGCGTAATTATTAATTATTAACTCTTACATCTCATTCTTGATTCTTGTATAGCACTATCAAATTTTAAGAAAAATCTTAATGACAACGTAATTACTAGTAACAACCACTTTTATGTAAAAAGTGGTTGATATACGGAGCTATTAAATTTTAAGAAAAATCTTAATGACAACGTAATTACTA
>SNQJ01S0026225.1:17167-56734 GCA_010110895.2 Picea sitchensis | reverse complement strand
TGGTCATAGTTAGCAATCTCTTTTTGTTTCAGAACAAGGTTTTAGCCCAGTTAGATCATAGTAATGTTGTAAGTAGGTTGTTAGAATATAGACTGAACCTAATGGCTATGCGTCCTGGTTTCCTTCGGGCAGGACAACACTCTGATAATTTTGTTTGTTTGAACACAAGTGGCATAGAATGCCCAACTGTCTCGGTTTCCTGTTCAGGCGGGACAACTGGCATTACAAATAGACTCTGTAACTCTGCAACTTGAATATAAACAGGATCCTCCCCTTTTTTACTTAAAAAAAAAAAACATTTTGGTTTTCATTAATACATGGTTACACATGTGATACATTTCACTCATAATATGTTATAAAATGCATTGAAAAGATAAAAATTCAATTTAATTGACATGGTTTGCACTTATGATACATCTCACTCATGATGTGCTATAAAAAAAAACCCATGATAAAATGTATAAAAAAAGATACAAATTCAATATGAAAATCTATTATTATAATTTTTAAAGTTAAAATTAATATATAATAAATTACATTTGTTTGATTATTTCTTAATTATCAATATTAAACCTTAAAGTTATGTATTACTTAATAATTAAAAAAAATAATGTTAATGTTTTGAGTTTTTTTTTTTAATAGGAAATCAATATATTTTAATTATATACCTAAGACATATTAATTATATTAAGCATATATTTAATATATTTAAAATAAAGTTTAATTATATATTTAATATTTAAAGTAAAGTTATTTTTTTAGTTAGGTTAGTTGAGTTGTAGATGTTAAAAATAATGATATAAAAAAAAATTAGGTTTAATTTTTCAAGTAAATGGTGTTTTTATATTTTGTTTGAGAATCTTTAAAGCCCACTCTTTTTTTATTGCATCCCAAAACCTTACCTAATAATAGTTCCATCAAGTTAAGTCCATTAATGTTGATTACAGGAGTAGGCTAAGTAACCTGAGATAAAAATCCCTTTACGTTTCCACTTGGGATTAATTGTGGGATTAATTGAGTTTCGAGCAAGGATAAAAATTGATTGCAGCTTTGTTCAGGATCCTAAGTGTAGGACCCTGATGTCTTGTAAAGATTTTTGGAAAGCATACCAATGATTGTGAGGTGAAACAAAGTTGTCTTTTTTATTTTATATTATTGGGCGTTTATATAGATAAATTAGAGAAATGGATAAACATTAAAGATGATAGAGGGATGAGCATAGGAAGAATATCATACACATAATCTTGTATGTAAATGATGTGATACTAACAACTAGGATACTATGCAACCTATCAGATTATTTAGTGGCCTTTTAGTTTTTTTTTGCATAAATTAATGTTGAAGGCTAGCGATTAGAAATAACCCAAAACTATAAATATTTGGGACTAGATTTCAATGAGAATTTAAAGTGAGACATGAAGCACGAGAAAAAAAATGTAAGGAGAAACACAATCTTCCTACAACAAAATAGATGCAAGATAACAGAGGCTTAGGACTAAGATATGTTGCACACCCCTTTTCAAATGTTCATAACCCCAATACTCCTTTATAAATGTGAACTATGGACATAAAGTATATCTAGAGATAGATGGAACCAAATCAAGCAAGTGTAAAAACCTTGGATAACAAGTTGTCTAAGAGTAAAAAACAATGCCCATTACAAGATACTCAGTGAAACATGTTATTTACCCAATAAAATTGGATGCATTGAGAACATTGATTTTGTCCAGGAAACAAAATTCACTGATAGACAACAATAGGGCTACAGTTAAAATCAAAGGAGTTGAGCTAAAAAAGAGGAAGAAAACATTTAGCTCAAATTGAAGAATTTTTTTTGAAGAGTGGGATATATAATAATAAAGGTATCAAATGGATAAAAATGCATATAAAACTCATGCACAAGTGGAGTACAAAGAGAAAAAACGGAAAACTACACCAAAAGAAAACAAAATACTACAAAGACAATTTCAATAGAGAGGATTGGGGTATGGGAGATCATATTGCCATTGGCCTACTACTCTATAGGATTTCTTATGGATCTTCACCATCTCTTGTGTTAGACTAACATGGAAAGCATACCTCCTTTTTACAGTAGTTTTGGGTAATTTGTGGAGCTTCAGTTCGACAAGACTGAAAGGATATTAAGAATTGTTGTCAGAACCTACCTTCTAGAAAGGTCTTGTGTCTGTCAAGTTTTAGATCCAGAAAGAAACTATCCTTGCTTTTACCTACTTTGTGTTGCTCCACCTGAGGTATGTTATCATCTATCTAATACTTTATATGGACAATGCTTTCATATTTTGGTCCAAGACTTGGTGACTTGGTGCAATGTTGGAAGTATCCATCATATCTACTCATTTGATTTGAATATCATTATACAATAAATCACACCTTACAAATTGTCTTGTAATTTTTTCAAGATATTAACAGATACAAGTTGGGAAATCCAAGATCCTTTCATTATCTTAACTAAACCAATTGTTATGAATTGGATGGTGTAAGTGATGTCGAGGAATATATTAATACCAAAGTGGGTGTGTTCAAAGTTGAAGACCAATCTCAAACCTCATCTACATATCAATCATTTTCTGCCCTTCTTCACTACCAGTACAAACCACTCTCTACTATGTATAGCGAACTCAGAGGTCACGAGATCGAATCTCGTTAAACCTTCTTATCTGCATTTAATTTTTTTTTCTTGTATTTGAAACCCAAAACCCTAACAACATGATAAAACCATGCTCAAAAGTAAAATCAGGATCCATCCTTTGATTCCAATCTACATTGCAGAAGAATCATGGGCTAGATAATGGCTCGTTTTGCCTGCTCTTTCACCTATGTTGTCAACAACAATTGACAGATTTTTCAATGCATGAAAGAAGTTAAATTGCAATATCACACGTATTCATAAGCCTCTAAAACCTATGTGCCACCGATAAGGAATCCACATTCTGCTGGAAAGGGGAACATCACTTGAATCACTTGTGGAAGCATGTGTTGTTTGAATGCTCAAATCAAGAAGAACGGAATTTTTTATTAGTAATAAATATCATGTTTTGGTGGTAGGCATTTCTCTTCTAGTGTTTTAAATACATTCCATACATATAGGGTTCAAATTTATGTACATGATAACTTTTTCCTCTCGAATATTTTACATCTATAATTTTTTAAGTAGAATCTTATCATTTTAGATACATAAACTTTTTGATTTATAAATTTATGTAATATGTATATTATTGATATTGGATTACTTTATCATGTAGAAATGTACGTAATATTATTGAATCTGATCGTCTTAAACATTTTTTATATAGTTTCTACTTGGGACTTTAGGTTAGCATTTAGTACAGAATTCCAACACTTTACTCTAGAAATTACATACTGCACAAAATTGTAGCAAAACACAAAAAGATTCTTATATAAGTTCATTTTGATAAAGAGTAGAGAGTCTAGTATGTACATGTACTAGCTACTCACTTGGAGTCCTCTAAAAAAATTGTCCATCAAAATCTCTACAACATAAGGCCTTAGTGACATTGGCGTCAAACATTTTCCATTAAATTGTCTCATTTTTTAATAGGTAATCTCTTGCAATGATGCATACCTTATACCAGATATCACCTTCTAATTAATCTGAGTAACATAAAAGAATGTGGAAATTATAGGGGTTTGTCCCTCATTGATTCTTAAAGTGGCTTTAGTGAGTTTTATTACATATAAATACATTATTATTATTAAACAATGTTGAGTAAAATGCATATAGTTTTACCAATAATGTGGATGACCTATCCATAACCAATTAGTATACTAAGTAATGTTGAAAAAATAACAACTTCATGAAGAACATGAATGTCTTTTAAAAATAATTAAGTAAGTTTATGTGGGGACAAAGGGTTAAGATAAGAGGTTTCAACACCAAACATTGTTTGTCTGTTTAATGGACGGAGTGGTGAATTGTTCCATTTTTCCTTTATACAAGTTGAGAAGCCTTGGAGGCATGAGTCAAACATCATCAATATAGTGAACCAACTTCAAATACAATCATTTTAATTGCAATATCTTTATAATCCCAATTAACAACATTAATATTAAATCTCCCTTAAATTACTTCGACATTTCCATTCACCCGGTTAAAAGGTATACTAGTTAAAATTATTAATTAAAATATTAAAATATTCGTTAAATATCTTGCCCATCCTATCTTACCTACCTAATCAAAACTTGTGGACGCCCTTCTCGTGCTTATCTCTATATTGTGCTTGTCTTTATCTATATGTGGATGACCTATCCATAACCAATTAGTATACTAAGTAATGTTGAGAAAATAACAACTTCATGAAGAACATGAATGTCTTTAAAAATAATTAAATAAGTTTAAGTGGGGACAAAGGGTTAAGATAAGAGGTTTCAACACCAAACATTGTTTGTCTGTTTAATGGACAGAGTGGTGAATTGTTCCATTTTTCCTTTATACAAGTTGAGAAGCCTTGGAGGCATGAGCCAAACATCATCAATATAATGAACCAACTTCAAATACAATCATTTTAATTGCAATATCTTTATAATCCCAATTAACAACATTAATATTAAATCTCTCTTAAATTACTTAGATATTTCCATTCACCTCTTTATCTATATGTGTTTGTCTTTATCTATATGTGGATGAACTATCCATAACCATCTATATGTGGATGAACTATCCATAACCAACCAATTAGTATACTAAGTAATGTTGAGAAAATTATATTAAATTAAATTATAGATATCAGGAGGAGCCTGTGGAGGGTGTGAGAATGGCGAATGAGTTGGGGTCTGAGCGGGCAGTTCAGAGATGCTTGGAGTTTTACCTTCAACTTGCCAGTACTGCTATTCTTCTTTTCTTGTTGGGGTCTGAGCGGGCAGTTCAGAGATGCTTGGAGTTTTACCTTCAACTTGCCAGTACTGCTATTCTTCTTTTCTTGATGGCGGCATGGGCTTTCTTCTTCCGGGGAAGAAAATTGAAGCTGCCTCCGGGGCCTTTTCGGTTTCCGATTATTGGAAACCTTCACCTGATGGGACGGCTTCAGCACAAAGCGTTGGCAGCTCTCTCTGTGAAATACGGGCCTCTCTTTTCCCTACGCCTCGGCTCCGCCCTCACCTTAGTTGTCTCCTCTCCAGATATGGCCAAGGAGTTTCTCAAGACTCATGATCTGGTTTTCGCCAGCAGACCTCCATCCACCGCTACTAAGTACTTGTGGTACAATTCCTCGGACGTCACATTTTCACCCTATGGCCGCTACTGGAGACAAATGCGTAGACTCTTCGTTTCACAGTTGCTGAGCTCGAGACGCGTAGATTCCTTCCGCTTCATAAGAGAAGAGGAAGTCTCTGCTATGATTCGCTCTATTATTATTTCATATCATGAGGGCTCTTTGCCCGTGAACATTGGCAAGATCGTGTCAGTCCTTGGGATTGATATAATCTGCAGGATTGCCTTTGGTAGAAAGTATACTGATCAACAGTTAATGGACGGCAGAGGGATCCACTCAATGATCCAGGAAACCTTTCTGTTAGCGGGCTCTTTCAATATCGGAGATTACATACCATACTTGGCCTGGATGGATCTTCAAGGTCTCAACCGTCGATTGAAGAACATACACAAGACACAAGACGCCTTGCTAGAGAAAATAGTAGAGGAACACTTTTCGCAGAATAAGCCCAACGCCATGCCAGATCTTCTGGATGTTTTGCTGACAGCCTCAGCAGATGAAAATTTAGGGTTACAAATCACGAGAGATAACATAAAATCCGCCGTCTATGTATATTATTTATTGGCGCACACACTCATTTATAGATTCTGTGGCGATTTAGATTTCAATGGCTTTCCATGAAATATGATAATCGTGATATTGATTTGGATGTCTTTTATTGACAGGATATCTTGTCCGCTGGCTCGGATACGTCGTCTACAAGCATAGAGTGGGCAATGTCCGAAGTGCTGAGAAACCCGCCAGTTCTGAAGAAGATTCAGGAAGAGCTGGAACGCGTAGTTGGAATGGGGCGTATGGTACATGAATCTGATCTGCCTCGTCTCGTTTATTTACAAGCTGTGGTGAAAGAAACGCTTAGACTCCACCCGCCGGGGCCTTTATTGCTTCCCCATATATCAATTGAAACGTGCAATGTATTGGGCTATAAAATCCCCAGCGGAACTCGGCTTCTGGTGAACGTATGGGCAATTGGAAGGAACCCAAAGTCATGGGGAGAGGATGCTGAAAGTTTCAAGCCAGAGAGATTCATGGAAGCAGGGTTCCTAGATGCAAAAGTGGAAAATTTTGAATGGATTCCGTTCGGAGCAGGCAGGAGAGGATGTCCTGGACAGCAAATGGCAATGATTGTTGTAGAGGTTGCTGTGGCGCAACTCTTGCACTGTTTCAATTGGAGGCTTCCGGATGATATGGATGAACAGAAATTGGACATGTCTGAAAAGAATCATGGAATTACAGTATCAAGGGCACATGAGCTCTTTGCTGTTCCAACTCCTCGCCTTCCCGTACTGTAACTCTACATGTATATTTGTATTGCTAGTACTGTAAAACTCTACATGTATATTTGTATTGCCCGTACTGTAATTCTCACATGTATATAGAGTAATTATTGGTTCTTGTCCCTAGTCTTTGCATAGCACCATCAAATTTTAAAAAAAATTGTTCTTGTACCTAGTCTTTGCATCTTTGCATAGCACCATCAAATTTTAAGAAAATTTCTAATGACATCTATTGATAATGGGTACAATTAATGATCTTTTAACCTTATTTAACCTTAAACCCTAATCTGATGGCTATGCATTGAAGATGTTGGCATATTTTTAGTGGTCCTCCAAAATCAATGAATCAGATTTACTTTTTAACATTTACCTAATCACATTAAAAAATTACTATAAGCATATGTAATTGCCACGTTCCATTTATCAACCTAATGCAGTCAAACATTTTATATTACCACAAATAAATTACCACAAACGTTTTATATTGAAACACACGCTCTCAATATATTGGAGACGCGTTCTCAACGGCTACCTTTCGACATTCTCAACCGCTAATTAACCGCTGTGCTAGTTATTAATTATTCACTCTTACACCTCATTCTTGATTCTTGTATAGCACCATCAAATTTTAAGTAAAATCCTAATGACAACGTAATTATTAATTATTGATTCTTACACCTCATTCTTGATTCTTGTATAGTTCCATCAAAGAAACCTTATGTTTCTATCTCAAGATTTTTTTTTTATCAATTTTGGATTTCTTTGTTTTGGAAGTTACTACGTACAAAACATTGGTGTAATCTGTGATAAAACTTGAAACACGTTAATAATTTTTTCTTCCAATATCTGGTTGGAAAAATAAAGTAAAACCACTAAATCCTTCTATTCTTTTTTATTTTACTAACTTTCGGTGCATTGTTCTATTGGTTAATTGCAAGTCCACTTTCATTAAGTAAAGCGTGTCCATTATTATTGCCATAATAAAGTAAAACCACTAAATCCTTCTATTCTTTTTTATTTTACTAACTTTCGGTGCATTGTTCTATTGGTTAATTGCAAGTCCACTTTCATTAAGTAAAGCTTGTCCATTATTATTGCTATAATAAAGTAAAACCACTAAATCCTTCTATTCTTTTTTATTTTACTAACTTTTGCAAGTCCACTTTCATTAAGCAAAGCTTGTCCATTATTATTGCTATAATAAAGTAAAACCACTAAATCCTTCTATTCTTTTTTATTTTACTAACTTTCGGTGCATTGTTCTATTAGTTAATTGCAAGTCCACTTTCATTAAGTAAAGCTTGTCCATTATTATTGCTATTTTAATGTGCATGTTATATTTTTTTATTTAATCATGGAGTGCTTTTCACACGGCAATATAGATGAGATTAGCAAAATCCACACAATTTAAAAGAAATATAAACATAAAGATATGTGTGCTTTCATTGGATAAGGTTTTGTTAGTGAAGTGTTTTTTCAATTTTTATATAAAGTTTTATAACATCTTTTTATAAATAAAAAATTAATACTAAGAAATTTATATTTTGATTCTTTTTAATTTCTTTTGACTTAATAAACTTTAAATTAAATAAATTTATTAATTTTTTTTTAGTGATTTGTATTTTGGTTTCTTTTTAAATTTAATTGTTCTTCAAATTTATTATAAATTTTCTCAGATAATTTAGTTATTAAACAATATTTAAAATGACTTCTATAGATAATTATAAATATAAGTCATTTATACAACCTATTTATAATATTCAAGACTAAATTAGGATTAAGTACTTGCATGTAAATGCAATTTTACACTTGTAATTATGACCACTTTGTAGGAAGGGAGAAAGCATAGCATAAGGAATTATTATTTTAAATGCACAAACACACAATGTCATAAATAACCTCTCTCTTTTTTAACACGGAAAATTGATCATAATTTAATTGTCAATTGTCAATAATGACTAATTATTAGATATTAATGAGGAAAATTATTATTAAATATCAATGAGGACAACTATTATTAGATCAATGTGGGTTCACTCATCACCATATTCTAGGATGTCTTTGGGTCTTGGGTCATTAACTCATTTACTTACAAGCTTAGTTTGATAGTATCTACAAGAAATCCAATATCCCATGTGGTCATTACTAAGGGTACCCAATTGCAATTTAACATGTTACCCTATATATATATACTTAAAACAAGCTACAAGGCCCATTGTGGATTACAATCGTTCGGATTCTAACTCTAAAATTAACACAACCACATTATTAAAGGTGGTTGATATACATTGATCAATGCCATTAATTTAAAAAGGTGGAGAAAGGTGATGATCGATGTATATCAACCACCACTAATAATGTGGTTGTGCTAGTTGACACTTGGAATGCATGGGGAGGTTTAGTAGATTTGTGAATTAAAATATCAATATAATTAGTATTGAAATATTTGTGATATGTCACTATAGTTGACCATGTTTGACTATGGATGAACATGGTCGCTTATGGCTAACCTTGTATGGTTATGTTTGACCATAGTTGACTTAGGTTGGCCATGGTTGATTATGCTTGACTATGATTGACTTTGGTCAACCAGGATTTACTATGGTTGAATTTGGTTGACTATGTTGAACTTTTATTCACCATGGGTAACCATGCTTGATTTTGGTCAACTTTGCATGAATATGTTTGACTATGGTTGATTTAGTTAATCATGATTGACTATGGTTAACCATGGTGGACTATGTTTTACTATATTTGACCGTGGTTGACGAAAATCAACTATAGTTAACACTCAATTGATTGTGGTTAACCATGTTTGAATGTGGTTAACCATGTTTCACCATTCTTGACTATGGTTGACCATCACTAGTTTTGATTGAATATGGTTGACCATGGTTGAGAATGCTTAATCATGGTTGACTATAGTTCACTATGTTTGACCATGGATGATCATATTTAATCATGGTTGATCATGTTTGACTATAGTTATCAATGTTTGACTATGTATAAACATGTTTGACTACGGTCAACCATGTTTGTGGAAGGTTGACATTGGTTGACTTTGTCTTTGCCATGTTTGACAATGGTTTTCCATGGTAAACCATTTTTGGCTATGGTTGACCATAGTCGACCAAGGTTGACTATGGTCAACCATGCCTACTTATGGTTGAGTCTTGACCATGTCTGTCTATGGTAGACTTTTGTTGATATATTTGATTATGGTGGAATGTGTTTGACTATGGTTAACTTTGGTTGAATTTAGTTGACTATGGTTGAACATGTTTGATTATGTTTGATCGTGATTGGCTCCAATTGTCTTTGCTTGAATTAGGTTCACCATGTTTGAATTTGGTTGGCCATGTTTGATTATGGTTGACCATGATAGACAATGCTTGACCATGTTGACAATGGTTAACCATGTTGATTATGGTTTACTATGGTTTACAATTTTTTTCTATGGTTATCTTAGGTTTACCATGGTTGACTACAATTTAATTTGGTTTTACAATGGTTGAACATGGTTCTCTATGGTTCAACATGGTTGACCATGATTGACCATGGTTGAATTTAGTTAACCATGGTTGGCCATGGTTAACTATGGATGAATATGATTAACCATGTTTTAATATGGTTAACTTTAGTTGTCCATTATTTTCTATGATTGACTATGTATTACTATTGTTGACCATGGTTGGCCATGTTTGAATATGGTTGAATTAGGTTGACTATGATTCACTTTGTTGACCATGCTTAGACATGGTTGACCATGTTCATTATGCTTAACCATAGTTAACCATGGTATTGTCACATTATGACAGTCATCTTAGTTTATTTATGTCGAATTGCTACGTTCCTCAATGGTTGTGTCACATTTTGATGTCCATCAAGGATTTTGTCACATTATGTAGTTCCTCAAGGGTTATGTTGGTTTGTAATGTTCCCTAATAGTTGTGTTTCATTATGGCATTTGTCTTCATTTCCTTATGTTGAATTGCTATGTTCCTTAATGGTTTTGTCTCAAAGCAATATTCATCGAAGGTTATGTCAAATTTGTGATGTTCCTTAATGGATGTCATATTTTCACGTTCTAGGCATACTTATGTCAAATTGTAGTGTTCTTGAAGGGTTGTGTCGCATTGAAATGTTCATGAAAGGATATTTTGGATTGCAATGATGCTCAATGGTTATGTAGCATTGTGACATTCATCTTGGTTGACTAATCTCAAATTGGCATGTACCTCAATGCTTATGTCACAATGTGATGCTCCTTGAGGGTTATGTTAGATTGCAATGTTCCTTATCGGTTATTAATTATTGTGACGCCAATCATAGTTGACTTATGTTGACCATGGTTGTCTTTAGTTGGCCCGGGTTCATTATGGTCGTCTTTCATTGACTAAGGTTGACCATGGTGGACTATGATTGAACATGGCTTACCATGGTCACATTTTGTGATTAAAAGACAACTTAACTTGGAACTTTGATTATGGTTGACTATGGATAATTATGGTAGAGTAAGATTGACCATGTTAGCTATGGTTAACCATGTTGACTTTGATTGACTATGGATGACTATGGTTGACAATGTTTAGTATTTTTATCTTTCGTTGACTATGGTTAACTTTTGTTTTACTATGGTTGACGAGGGTTATCTATGGTTGAACATGGTTAACCATGATTGACCATGGTTATATGCTTGAGCATGGTTAACCATGATTGACCATGGTTAATTGTGGGTGACTATGGTTAACCATGGTTAATTGTGGGTGACTTTGGTTGTCCATGGTTGGGCTTGGTTCCTTATGATTTACTTAAGATTATTGAATATAATTGACCATGGTTGACTTAGATTATTTATGATTCACTTTGGTTGACCATGGTAACTTATCATGTTTGACCATGATGCTTATGTTTAACCATAGTTGACTATCGGACTTTTGCATTGTTACATTCATCTTGGTTGACTTATGTCGAATTGATCTGTTTCTCAATGGTTGTGTTTCATTTTCACATCCACCAAGGATTTTTTCACATTTGCAATGTTCCTCAAGGGTTATGTTGTATTGTGACATACCCTAATGTTTTTTTCACATTGTGATGTTCATTTTCATTGGCTTATGTCAAATTTATACAATCCTCAATGGTTATGTCATATTGCCATGTTCAATAAGGCTATGTGACCTTGTGACATTCCTTAAGGGTTATGTTTCAGTGCAATATTCTTGAATGGTTAAGATGCATTTTGATATTTATCTTCATAGACTTATATGTAATTGCTACATTCCTCAATGCGTGTGTCATATTGTGACATTCATGAAGGGTTATGTCAAATTTTTTATGCTCCTTAATGAATATGTCACATTGCAACATTCATCTAGGTAGACTTATGTCAAATTGCATTGTTCTTAAATGGTTATGTCTCTTTGCAACGTTCAAGATGGGATATGTTGGATTGCAATGTTCCTCAATGGTTTTGTAGCATTGTGACATTCATCTTGCCAATTGATTCATGTGGAATTTATATGTTCCTCAATGGTTATGTTGCAATGTGATGTTCTTCGATGATTAGGTTAAAATGTGGCATTCATCTTGTTCATATTTTATGTGGCATTCATCTTGTTCAGATTTCATGTGACATTAATCTTGCTTAGATTCCATCAGTGAGATTCATCTTGATCAATGACTATGCCATAATGTGACGTTTATCATGGGTTATGTTAGATTGCAATGTTTCTCAATGATACATAGAATTCCTACAATTGATAAAGTACACAATGTCACATTATGACACTTGATAATGTTTAGTTAAGTATTTGGACTTCGAATAATTCAATTTTAGATTATTATAGTTAAAATTCAATTTTGAATTCAAGACTAATATGCTAACATGGTTTTAAAAAATAATTTTTTTTAGCGAACAGAGCTGCAACTAGGGTTTAGAGCCCCTGCGGCACTGATCTGTGGCACCACATCCATTGCCCTGTTGGGGCTCATGAATCACAAGGAGGGGGAGCCGCCAGGCGCCTCCTACAGGCAAATCACGACGAATGGCAATCCCTCAGAAGGGCCGAAGAGGCCGACTTTTGAACCGCCACCAAACCTGCGCGCGGAGCTTCTGGAGGAGGGAACCTTCAAAGATCGAGAAATGGATATATATCCGGGGAAGGAGACGGCCCCTGGCC
The DNA here is from genome assembly GCA_010110895.2 of Picea sitchensis. Lineage (NCBI taxonomy): Eukaryota > Viridiplantae > Streptophyta > Pinopsida > Pinales > Pinaceae > Picea > Picea sitchensis. The sequence goes on along the minus strand of SNQJ01S0026225.1, from coordinate 44,026 downwards.
GGGTGTCAACTCCATGGTTGTCGGGTAAATGTATCCCACAAGCGCCGCAAGCCCCGAAGTATGTCATCAGCTCACCACGGATAGAAGAGCAGAAGAAATACATGAGGGACTACGCCTTGGTGGGTAAATTTCTAGGGATCTGGCCTTCAGAGCGAGATCTGGTCAAATGGATACAATACTGGTGGAAGCCGAGAGGGAATTATGATTTACAATTGGGCTCCAAGGGCTTCTTCACGATTATCTTCCACAACATGGAGGATCGCAATCGCATCTTTGATGGGGGGCCATATTTCTACAACTCGGCAGGACTCTTTTAAGATTCTAGACTGAGAAGTTCAGCCCTGAGAAGGAAGACTTTGCCCATGCACCGGTCTGGATCAGATTATACTCCTTTCCCCAGGAGTTCTGGCTTGAAGAGGTCATGGCCGGCATTGGGAACACTATAGGCATCTATGTCAAATCTTTAGAGGCCACTAAGCAGTGGTGCTATACTTCTTACGCGCGAATATGTGTGTATTTGAACATAGCCAATCCACTCCCATGATCCATCACATTGGAATATCATGACGAGGACTGGTCTCAAACCATTGATTACGAGCATATCCCATTCCGATGCAGAAAATGCCATGAGCACGGTCACCTCTTCAGAGACTGTCCACTCAACACGGTGCCAAAAGAAGGGAACCCAGAAAGCGGCAAGGACAAGGACGACTTTATACAACCAGCGGGGAAAAGGCGTCAAGGAGGAAGGAAACAACCGACTCAGGTAAGCAAAGATCCTTCAACTAGTAATAAGTTTGCCATCTTGCAAAACCAATCAGAAAACCCCATAAATCCTACAAATCCCATGGCCCCACCTCTGAGCAATGCCCCTCAATCTATCAGTCAAGGAACGGATCGACCGACCGAGGGTAAGGAGCCTGACCTCTCCCCCCCGGATACTGCTACTGACCTGCAAGAGACAGACGACGGGGAAGAAGATATGGAGCTGGAGGAGCAAGACCTTGCTGGGGTGGATCTGGAGCACCTAGAGCATGCCTGTAGGCAGCAAAAACTCTACACCATACCCAGAGATCAACTACGGAAATTCCACAAAGTATTCCTCAATTCCTCAGCTGGGTCCTCAGCTCGGGCCAGCAAAAGCCTAGGAATCCAGAGCGGTCAATCAAAAAACCCGGCTAAAACCCAGAAAGATGAAAAGAAAAGAGGCAGAAAATCCACCAACAAACTCATACAAGAAATAGGGAACTTTATGGTAAACTCGGGACAAATCAACCTGATTTCGGATAGCTTCCCTCCTCTCCCCACACCCCCGTCATCATGAAGATCATCACATGGAATATCAGAGGCCTCAACGAACGTAGCAAGAAAAAATTGCTACGGGATCTGATACTAGCAGAAAAACCAGAAATTCTACTCCTACAGGAAACAAAATGTACTTCAGAAGATATTGACAAGCTACTACCCCACTACTGGAAACTGGGGAAGGCAGTCTCAATAGACGCCACAGGAACAGTAGGTGGTTTGGCCATTCTGTGGAACACCAACGCAGCGATGATGGACAATTTCATTACCACCAAATGGTCTATCACCGCTGATTACAGGCTTATAGGCTCAAATAGGCCTGGACATCTGACCAATGTCTATGGCCCTGCCAGCCCAAGGGACAAGTAGGCCTTCCTCAGGAACCTGAGATATATTGCTAGCCTAGCACAATACACAAACTGGACCGTCGGGGGTGACTTCAACATTATTCGCAGCCTGGAGGAAAAAAGAGGAGGCTCTAGGCGCCTGGATCGGGACTCCGGTGACTTCAATACTCTCATAGACGATCTCCACCTAATTGATCTGGACACCAACAATGGCTTGCACACCTGGACAAATAGAAGAACCGGTACACATCAAATTACCTGCAAGCTAGACAGATTCCTGCTATCTGAATCTCTCATGTTGGAAGGCACCGCAATGGAATCTGTTATCCTAAATTTCTTTGGGTCAGATCATTGGCCCTTGAAATTAAGGATGGACATCCCAGCCACCCCTGGTAAGAAGCCTTTCAGGTTTGAGAAATTATGGCTAGACCACCCGGAGTTCCAAGAAAACATCCAGGCCTGGTGGAGGGAGGCAGAGGTCCCTTGCGGATCCAAAATGTATAGATTCCAGCAAAAGCTAAAGAACCTCAAGAAAACTCTCAAACTCTGGAACCAGAACACCTTTGGAAACATTTTTTATGCTCAAAAACAACTATCAGCATAATTGGAAGGGATTCAGCAGCAGATCAGACTACACGGGTTGACAAATGAACTCAAGGCCCAGGAAATAACATTAAACTAGCAGCTCGAAGTCAAGAAAAAGCAAGAAGAGATATTATGGAAACATAAATCGCGAGTGCAATGGCTCCAGGAAGGGGAGTGAAACACTAAATTCTTCCATAGAACTATCATCCAGAGACGGAACTCCAACAAGATCACCCATCTCATCTCAGATGATGGGGACACTGTACATTCCCATGAGGACATGGAAACTACCTTGACAGGCTATTTTCAAAACCTACTCACAGAACCCCGGGCAGATAGACATGAGGCCATCAACAAGGTCACGCAGCATGTGCCTTCCCTCGTCACCCCGGAGCAAAATTTCGCCCTTCTATGACCAACAATAATAGAGGAAGTGGACCAAGCACTTCAGGAGACTCCCAAGGGCAAGGCTCCTGGCCCCGACGGATTCACAAGTGACTTTTTCCATCACTGCTGGCCGCTGATCAGAACAGAAGTCTGGGAAATTTTAGAGGATTCCCGAGCCACTGGCCAGATTCTCCAGGCTCTCAATGCCACATTCTTAACCTTAGTTCCCAAAGAGGGGCAGGCACATCGCCCCAAGTAGTTCAGGTCGATAGCTTTGTGTAACGTCATTTATAAGCTCCTTACAAAGGTGATAGCCAGGAGACTCAAACCCATCTTACCTACAATAATATCCCCGGAGCAATCAGGCTACGTGGAGGGAAGACAAATCCTAGACAACGTTATCCTTGCCCATGAGGTGATCCATTCTCTGCAGAAGACCAAGACCCCAGGTATGCTCCTCAAATTAGACCTCTCTAAAGCTTTTGACAAGATCAGTTGGGAATACATGCAAGCAATGCTTCTTTCTTTTGGCTTTGATCAGGGCTGGGTAACATGGATAGTGAATTTAACCTCTTCGGCTTTCTTCTCTCTTCTCATCAATGGCGTCCCGTCGAAGCCCTTCTATCACTCTAGAGGACTCAGGCAAGGATATCCCCTCTCTCTGTTTCTATTCATTATCCTAGCCGAGGGCCTCAGTAGGTCCATCCATGCAGCAATTGAAACCAAACTCCTGACGGGTCTTCTCTTGCATGGTATCTCCCCTCCTATCTCGCACAACCAATTTTTTGATGACACCCTCTTGATGGGTAGCCCCATGGTCCGAGAAGCCAACTCCCTCCTGGATATCCTTCAAACCTTCTCTGATGCTTCAGGCTTGGACTGCAACAAGGATAAATCCAAAATAGTTTTCTTCAACACCCCTCCTCCGGTCCAACGCCATATATCTGGCCTCCTCGGTTTCAATAGAAGCTCCCTTCCATCCAAATACCTTGGCATCCCCTTGATCAACAACGCCCTCCGGAACTCCTCTTGGGAGCACCTCTTATCTTCCTTCTCCAAAAGGCTCTCCTCTTGGACCTACAGAGCTCTCAATCTCCCCAGCTGCCTCACTCTTCTCCAGGCTGTCCTCCAGGCCCTTCCGATCTACTCCTTCTCTACGGTGGCTGCTCCGAAGTTTGTACTTACCACTATCAAAAGCCTACAAAGAAACTTCATCTGGCAAGGCCTCAATACAGGAAAGAAAATAGCATTGGTTAGTTGGGACAAACTCTGTCGACCCAAGGAGCAAGGAGGCTTGGGACTGAGGGACCCCTTCATCATGAACAAGGTGCTAAGCGCCAAAATCTGGTGGTGATGGCTAAAAATACCCAAGGACCTCTGAGCCCGACTTTGGAGGAAGAAATATGCTCCGAATGTGGCAGAGAAGAACCTTATCTGCTGGAATGAGGATAGCCCGGGCTCCTTAATATGGACAACAGCCAAGCAAAATCAACAACTGGTGACTGACCACGCCTTCTAGGAAATCAGGAATGGGAAAACGACCCTATTTTGGCAAGACTCCTGGCAACAATGGTCGGTTCTGAACAAGGAGGAATGGGCCCCTAACATCTGTACCCCAACCACTCGGGCAGGACTGACAAAAGTAGCTAACTACTGGCGGGACACTCCCCAGGGGGACACTTGGCACCAGTGGCACCTGGACAGGGAAGGCATCGACCTGGAGGCAGGCGTGGATCTAGCTCCTTGGCAAGAAGAGATGACAAAGCGAAAAATTCCCAAAATTGCAGGAGAGGAAATTTTGAGATGGGGATATAGACCACAGGGAACCTTCAACACACGGGAATCGTACCAGCTCAAGGCTCTTTTAGACCCTCTCCCTAACACGAAAGCGTGGCGCAAGCTATGGAGTCTCAAGCACTGGCCAAAAATTACCCTCTTCCTCTAGCTCGTGAATCACTCTAGCATCCTAACCCGGGATAATCTAGCGAAAATGGGCTTTGCGGGTCCCTCTATCTTCCTACTCTGTGGAGAGGCAGAGGAAACAATGAACCATCTTCTCAACTCTTGCCATTACATTGCTCAAATCTGGGACCAAGCAACGCTTATTATGTGCACCTCAGACCGTTGCAGAGACAACATCTTGACAACCATCACAAATTGGAGGGATCAAGATTTCCAATCCCCCCTCCTCAATCGAGTTTGGAAACTACTACCAGGCTTCATTCTTTGGCAAACATGGAAAGAAAGGAACAGAAGGATCTTCAAAGGTCTGTCCCTTCCTTGGCAACATTGCTGGCATTAGTGCTATCGTAACATCCTGGAGACTCTGCCCCTATAACCAAGGTCCGGAGAAGACGTTAATAGCAACCCAGACGAACTTCCCATCCTCTGGTTCTGGACTCCACCCTCTACCCTTCTGGCTATACCCTCTCCTCCCCCGCCCCATCCCTTCGGCATTCCCTCCTTTTGGTCTCCTCCCCAGAGGGCTTCCTCAAGCTCAATTTTGATGGGGCCTCTAAGGGAAATCCTGGACCTGCAGGCTATGGAATTGTCTTTCGCAACCATCATGGGCACATCCTTATCATAAGTGCGGGCCCCATAGGCCACTCCACGAACAATGCAGCAGAACTGTGGGGTCTAACCAGGGGATTGCAACTGGCCATTAAAAATAACTTCACCAAGTTAACCGTGGAGGGCGACTCTCTAATCATCATCAACTTACTACGGAAAATTTTAAATGGGGCCAACCCGGAGAGAATATCGCCCAGCTGGAGACTCCTGCATGGACTGCAGACTATATCTGACTCTCTTCGACCAAATCTAACCATCATCCCAGCTCACGTCAGAAGGAAGGCGAATCAAGTTGCGGATGATTTGGCCAATATGGGCATCAATTGGAGCAAAGCGGAACTCCTCTGTAATTCAGCCCTGGAACCTAATCATCCCATTCTCCAGCAGTGTATACGCAAAGATAGGACGACGGATGCTCCCTCGGATGGGGTGTTAGTGGAGGCCACCTGGCACATGTAGGAGGATGGAATTTGCCAACAGGGCACGGTGCCATGTGACGGGCTCGTGCCACCGTCCGCCACCCTCCTGCGGTTTTAATACGCTCATATGGCGATGGGAAAGGTTGTTATTGCACACACTCGGCCTCTGCATTTTGTTATGGCTCTGGTTCTGGCCTCCGTTCATTGTCTTTGCTGGTGGTTTGATGGGCTTTCCCCCTCGCTGCCATGATTGTTCTATGATTGTGTCCACTGGTCCCCAGTGGCTCCTTACTACACCCAACCCTGCGACCTTTGCTGCGTGCAATCGATGCCTAAACACAAGCGACATTTGAGAGGGAAACCACGGCGGGGTTCTCCTTGGAGACCTCGACGACCCTCATTTTCTTCGCCCGCTATGCCTCCCTCTGGTCCTTTCCTTCACCTCCAGGTTGCGCATAATAGCAATACCCCTCCCGCTCCGCCGACAACGAGCTTCAACTGCCTAGACATTATTCCTCGGCCGCCATACTCATCTTTGCGTCTCCTCCCCGCTCTTCCTGCGAATGAACCGACCCATCCCCATCGTTCGACTTTTCCAAGAGTCTTAGGAGAAGAGCCACCACCTCCAACGCGGAAGCCTGGGAGTTCTGGGCTCCCCTCCTTTGACACAACTACTGGCGAGTAGGTAAAAGACAATTTGGCCATCCTCTACGACCTCGTATTCGAACTCCGCCAGGGGGTGGAGGACCTGCAATTTCAGCTGCAACTTACAAATGACAAGGTGGCGCTCTTCCTTTAGCTCCTTTCCTCGATGCATGAGACCTTCCTCTCGACCCCGGAAGGAGTGACCTCCAGGCAGGAACCCAAAGTAGATACCACCGAAGGAGAGGTCAATGCGCGCGCGACTTCGAAGCAGGAACCCGGGGCAGCTACCACAGCTGGAGATGTGGTAATGCAGTGTGCAGCAGAGCCGACATTGAAACGGGATGGAAGCGCAACCATGGATGAGAAGGAAATTGTGAGGCACGACCTTGGAACTGAGACAAAGGACGAGGTCGAGGTGCAGTGGGGGGACGGGACGACAGTTGTCGAAGAGGAACCATGGACAGGAGATCTCAATGCCACCTGGCTAGGTTACATGTCAGGCGTCCAGGCTCTCGTTGTTTTAGAAGTCGTGTCAACTGGTTGTTGTTTTTTTATGGATGTCCACTTTGTCTTAGACATTACTTTTTATGGTTTATTACTATGCTTAAGCTGACTAAGTTGTTGACTGGGTTGGTTTCCCCTCTGTTGGGGCAGCCCAGTAATTTCAGCAGATCCATCACTGTATTTTGGAACTCTCTTTTGCCTCTGACAGGACCTTAATATATTAAACTTCTTACTTAAAAAAAAAAATATGCTAACATGGTTTTGAAAAAGAGACAATTCATATCTTTTAATAATAAATTGAAAATTTATTATAAAAAATTCTTACACATTTCAAGAATTGTGTTTTTTTATGATCATATTAATTTTATTTGAAAACTACATAAATCTATTCAACATTGTCAATTTTCTCAACAATTGTATATATAGGTAAACATTCAATAATTGTAAATATATGTTTATAATCAAAGTATAATAATGAAGAAGATACATTTAATCTATATTTTCATTCATATGTGTGACATTTGTTATACAATTTCCACCTTTCCTAGATTTTTTGGACAAGAGGAACTGTATGAAATTGTATGATATTGATGCATCAAAACATTGAAATATGATCATTCAATTAATTGCACTTGTTAAATAACATTAAGAAAAATAAATAGTGAAAATTGTTACATGGATTTTTAGATTCATGAACAATGGAAATATTAAATAAAAAATAAAATTATATATATATATATATTTCAGTCGGTAAATAGGTAGTAAAAATACCGAGAACACGAAAGACACTCGGGCAAGATTGATCCCAAAATACCTCTCTTTTTCCTCCGCTTTGTCTCTTCCATTCCAGCTCCACGACAAGCCCAAATTCGATTATGGCTCGATCAAAAACTAGTAGAAGGAACTTGAATGAGCTCATCACATAACTCATCCCACAAAATATTTTTGCCTCTACCCCAACGGAATCATAGTCAGTCTTTTTGGGATCCGGTCATCAACAACAACGTTCAGGAGTCGTGACTCTTCCACATTAAATCTCACCCTTGACACGTCTGTGGATCGCCCAACCTCCTCAACACACGGCGGACAAGCAAACTCGATGGACAAGCAAACTCGACGAACAAGCAAACTCTTTCACATAGGTCACAAACCTCACAGTAGCAAACTATCTATCTCCATGTACTACACAACACAATATAGTAATAACTCTTGAACTTAGTTAAATTATTCCCAACAATATGAACTATAATTAATGCGACTTATTTTTTATATCATTATCTATTATTTATATATATTATATTAATTAAATATAGAGATTAATTAACAACATATTTAACTAAATCAATATAAAAACTCAATCATTTTACTACTTTGAAGTTGGAATATAAACCACACAACAATAATATTAGAAATTTACATTCAACTTTCAATCTTCAGTTTATATGTATAAGAGTTTACACTTATTTTTAGTCCCTCTGTAACGAGGAACTCTATCATTTGGTTACGTAATCAAACTATGCTAACCTTACATCATTTGGTTACGTAATCAAACTACGCTAATCTTACATTAAATTTGCATTAAAATAAAAACTCAATCATTTTACTGCTTTGAAATTGGACCATAAACCAGACCATAAACCACAGAACAACAATATTAGAAATTTACATTCAACCCTCAATCTTCAGCTCATATGTATAAGAGTTCACACTTATTTTTGGTCCCTCTCTAGCGAGGGACTCTATCATTTGGTTACGCAATCAAACTAGGCTAACCTTACATTAAATTTGCATTAAATTTACCATGATATCTAAAGTTTCCTTGAAATTCCATTTTTAATTGGATTTATTATGAAAATATATTCTTTTTTCTATTTATTAAATTTTGTAAATCTAATTTTTGATTCATTCTTGGCTTTTTGATTTGACTTGATTTCTCTCCTGTATGCAACTTGTTTTTTTTGAATTTTCAGAATAAAAAATTGATTTTAAGAAAAAAATGTGATTGGCCATTTTCACTGACAAGAAGTCAGACTGGTGACAGAAGGACTACAACATTCAGGCTCTTTGAACAATAATGAATAATGATGCAGTTGAGAAAGGCTCTCGACAATAATCAATAATGAACAATAATGAATAATGGTGCACTCGAGGTCCTCACCACGTTGCATTTGGAAATCTCATTAGTTGAGGCATGTACCATGGCAATCTGCATGCACATTGGAGCCTATTGATTAAATTGTACCCAACCTAGCCATTGATTTAGTAAACTCTATTGATTCGGTTGCTTCCATTCCCTTGAGGTGGGTGGATCCATCATGACCCGAACATTCATATTATGAGTGGAGGCTAAGCAATGAGTCTGATATGAAGCAATGAATAACTCGCACTGCCTTAGCTCCATGCATCTCTCACCTTAGCTCCATGCATCTCTTGTAGTCTCTGGTATCTCCCATTCCCTATGAAAGTAAATACTATGTAATCCCTGTGCAGGTAGGTAAATATTATGTATATTGCAAGAGGAGATAAATCATGTTTGTAGTAAAAATATATATGTACATGTAAATATTATGTATAGTGCAGTGGAAATGAATTACCACACAGTTGATTTTTCCACACAAAATGAATTTCTTGTCAGACCGGTCTTGCATTAGAATGATACTTGAAGACTAGTTTTTGTGAGGGGATTAGTTAACAAGGCAACTACAGTCAAATTCAAGTGTGCTTTCTATAATCTGAAGTCTAGAGTCATAAGCAAAGCAGATTTTCCAATTAACAGGTAGAAAATTGCATCCAAGATGCCACACCCAACTCCCCTCGACACCATCGGTAACCAATAAATGGAACGACAAGGAACCAAAAAATTGCATCTAGGCTGCCACACCCAACTCCCCTCGATTCCATGGGTAACCAATAAGCGAAACGACAAGGAACCAGCCTCGACGTGCCCTTTTAATAAATCAGTGTTCGCAATACTCCAAAATGCATTGTCTTTGCACAGACTCATACTATACCATCTCCATTTTCCTACATGCATTGAACACAATATCCATCCAAATAACATGATTTCATTAGGACAATTTAAGTAATTTGTAACATTTTTCTTAATTATTTTATTTTTGGTGGGATTCTAACGTTATTTGTTATGATTATTAGAACATATCACAAGTCAAGTAGAGTGATATGAACCATGGTTACTCACTAGGGAAACTTCAACATTGGAAATGTCTGTTTGGCCTCCTTGATACAAAAGCTGGACAACAAGATAGTCTGAATAGTGACTGCTTTTGTCTACTTTGATAGACATATTTTTCCTCGGATACTTGCATGGGATGCTATAACAATATTCAAACCATAAACAAATATATAAATATTCACTCTAACAATATTCAAGCCATAAAACAATATATAAATATTCAAACTGGTAACTGCCAATACCATCAAGCTTATGTTTTTTTGTGTGTGTGGTTTTTGATTTGGTGCTCACCGTTTATACTCCACGTCTAGGTCAACCCCCATGTCTAGAAGTTGGCCAGTTTTATTGGGGAAATCCAAGCTCTTGAACATGGGAGAGTATAGGAAACAAATTGTCCTATTATCTTCTATGAAGCGTATAACGACAACTTTCACCTCTGATTTAGTGCAAAATAATGAATCTGTGTATCTTACTACTTACGGATTGAGAAAATGTTTGAACAACCATGCCGGGATAAAAATGATCATGTGTTGAGGAAGGCCTTTCTACGGCAATGTTTGAAGAACCATGCTTGGGTACCACTGATTGTGTGTTCAGGAAGGCCTTTTTTAGGTTGCAAAGCTTATTTCTCAACAATTACTCCAACCTGCTAGAACACACATTAGAACACACACTGGGTGTCTCTCCCTTGGTTGTGCCACTATTTCAAAATGACCCTTTCTCCCCTAATATCTCACACATAATTTTAACTTGATCTTTAATGTCTTGTTTCCTGCATCTGAAATCTACAGGACATGACTGAGACTTCCATGGAGCCTTTCCTTCTGATGATGCTTGGTGAAGCAACTAACCATGCATATAAAAATGCACCTGGTTATGTCATTCGACTAACAAAATAGGGCTTACACCCACCCTTCCCATGTTTTCATTACTACTCTCTTAAAATATAAATTTTTCTATTGTAAATTGTGGTTTTCTCTGTAGGATTGTTCAGAAATTCATTCAAAGAAGTTCATTTTTGGTTTTCTTCAGCTGTCTAAGGCTAATTGTAACATAATTTCCATACATTGGTGAAAGAGTCACATAAAATATACTCTCATTGTTACAAACAACCCCTAATGTAAGTAATCATATAAATACCACAATTTAAATTGTCATGCTGAGCAGAGATATATGATTCTCACCATCCTTCAGTGTAATTGAATTCTCAAATATAAACCCACTTATTGAATAATTTCCTGTATGAGTTCTTGCAAAACATCACACCATATTTATAATCTATTTTTTATTACCTTGAGAGAATCCAAAGAACCAGAATCCAAAATGGTATTTGAAACATACCCACTACGACATAATAGATTTTTCGCCTTTTTCTCGAGGGACAGAATCCCCGAAGTCCTACGGGGATTTTGTCCCTCGAGAAAAAGGTGAAAAATCTATTATGTCGTAGTGGGTATGTTTCAAATTGGTATGAGAGAATGGTTACAACACTTGGCCTGCTTGGGCTCATGTACGATTCACGTAAGGAGATATTGTTATCTGCATTTTCTCTTTAAGGAGAAGGACTGCAGAATGAAACTGTAATTTGGGAATTTCTACGGAATTCCAACAAAGGAATTATATTGTTCCTTTATCAAAATGATAACTACTCTTATAGGAGTAGGGATTCTCTTATCAATATTACTGATAAGACCTGAGTGTGAATAACAGAGGTGGAATAAATTGTGCTATGGAGCTGCACGATCTAGAAAAGGGACATGAACTGAGTTGTTCTGTTATAAGTGTGACAATGGCTACCTACTAAAGCAGGTAGAGTCTCTTTCAATTGAGATGGCTGGTTAGGTAATAATTAAGATCCAAATGAAGAACTCCTTCATGATTTGGGAAATCTGGTAAGGACTGGTAGGATCCTTAGAAAGTTATAATTACTGCATTATTAAAAGACTAAACCCTGAGCATATAACTCCTCATGATTGAGAGGACTGATGAANGTTGCTAATTCCCAAGAGTGACCCTTGTTGGTTGTTCCCATAAAGAGAGGGTAACGTCCGTATGAGTTATGACTAAGAGATTAGTCATGTAAGTAACTTAAAATCTCAAAAGAGATAACGGGGAAATTTGGTATGTCGAACATGCGTATAGAATCCAACTTGTGTTAAAGTTTGAAAACTCTGAAGGTTGAGCGCAGAGTATACCAGGAGGAGTAGTGGTTTTAAGTCTTGAGAGGAAACACTTAGAAAATTTTTCTAAGCTTCGAAGAGTTGAAGCGTTCAAAGGTGAAGCGCAAAAAACTGAAGTTCGAAGAAAGAACAAGTATGGAGGATTGAGTTGGAGAAATCCTTCAAAAAAGAATTTTGAAGATTGGATAGGATTGAGAGTCAAGATCCATTCAGAAAGAACCGAAATGTTTCGAGTTGTTCGATCTCGGAGAAGTAGCTCACTGTTTAGTTGCGAGGAGATACTGAAATTTCGCAAAACCAAAGGGCTTGGAAGAAGCAATGAGAAATTCGCGAAAAGATCATAGTCGTTGATCAAGGAGCGATCTGGACCATTGATCGTCCAGAGAGAATTTCACAATTTCGGGGATCAGGAGAACAGAAGTGAAAGGTCTTTCGACTTCGCGACACGCGAAATCGAGAAATCCCGATACGAAAAACCCCGATAAGATCTGAGTTGTCAGATCGTGGAAGAATCAGGACCGTCAGATTGAGAACTCCGAAACTTCGCAATTTTGGGGATCGAAGGATTCGAGGTTCTTCATAACAGAAGTCCTGAAGTCGCGAAACATGAAATTGTGACATAATCACAACCGTTGGTTGGAGAGCCATTGGTGACCGTTCATCTAATCTAAAATTTCAACATTTCAGGTATTGAGAGTCTGAATGGATGGTGGAATTCTCGGAGGGAGGAATACCGAAATTCCATGAACCGTTAGATCTAGTTGATCAGCAGAGAAGATAAGGATGATAACCTCTCATCACTCGCAAGCTCAGGAGGAATAATATCCGTTAGATTGGAATCAATGAGAGTCGTTGATATAGAGCTTCGAGGTTTCGTCTATTAGGAAAATAGAAGTGTAGACTTTCCAAAATCGTGCTAGGTAAATCACCGATTCAATCAAGGTCGTTGGTTAGTGGATGACCTGAACCGTAGATCTGGTGTAATTGGATCTTCGGTAGTCGGAGGTTTAGAAGTCAACAGGCAGATTTTTTAGGACTCACATGTCACAAAATCCCGACATCCAACCTGAGCCGTTAGATCGAGACAGGCGATGGATCGTTGATCTGACGCATACACTTTTCGGGATTCGAAATCGGGAGTTAAGGGGTAAGGACTTTGCCAGAATCCTGAAAGGTGGAAAGACGGGATTTGATCAGGACCGTTGATTGCTAGAGAGATCTGTATCGTGGGATCCAGGTTGTCGGACTCTCGTGGATTAGAAGTTTTGGGAAATGGTGGGGCGTTGTCTGCGGATTCGCCGAAATGCAGGATCCCAACGCGTGTCTGGGAGTTGAACCTAGGTTCCGAGCAAAGGGTCATGTGAATAAAAGAGCCGAGAAAACCTTAGCTTTGGTCTTTCGGGTTTTCGGATTTTGGGGATCGAGGAACCAGAGTTCCTTGCAACATGAATCCTGAAATCGTGAAACGCGAAGCACCTTTTGTTCGGATCGTGGTCACCGCCAGTGGTTGCGTGAGTGGAAGGCGTGAGCTATAGTATGATGAATACGCATGATTTGAATGCAGTGTGAAGCTTCATAATAGGAAGCCTGATATTAATACTGGTAAGGTATGAGTGATATTAAACGTGCAAGTAATGCACATGTATGATGTAAGAGTAGAAGTATACTAGAGGACCAATATGATTGCCCCGATGAGTGAAATATAAAGCAAGTGTTTCTCTTGTCCAGATTAAATGAATACTATGGAGGCATAACTGACTCCATTCTGGGGAGTCATGAAAGTTTTGTTCCAAATAATAGCCTAAGGGGAATGTATTCCATTTCCTCAGGAAGTACCAATATAATTAGATGAAAGGGTAAATGAGAAAAGAGTTGCTATTAAAGCATGTTGTTGTATCCCAAAAAGGGTTAGGGTGAGGCCTAACCAAGGCTACTAAAAAAAAGAGCAGTTGTGAAAACCAGTATAGTTGATAAGAGGCAAGTAAATCCCCTAAGTATGATTAAAAGAATAAACGAGTACGTTTAACTGATAAGGCTTGGTTGAAGCTATGATTAAGGAAAGGGAGGGAGACCTTAGAGATAACTCAACTGGGCTGAAAAGCCCCAGACGACGTAGAAAGAATTCGAAGAAGGGGAGAGCCCTCAATCCTTTCCTTGCTGTACATTATGTTTTCTATGGGATGAGAAAGCTAGTACATTGATGAACGAAAATGTTTTGACACCATAGTAATGATGGTCGTAATGATGTGAAAACGATTGAGAACTGTTGTGTTGCACTCATGAAAACATTAACGACAGTGTGATGAAGTACATACATATATGTTGAGACATGTCTGAAAATATTTTATTAATTTAATGTTGTGGTAATTGCATTTTAATTTACATGACGACTAATGTGCTTTTGGTGTATGTCATGTGTAGAAAGAAATAAGATTGGAACTGTTGAGAAAGACAATTGCCAATAATGAGCAACCTCAATCAAAGGATGACTATGAGAAGGTTCTTGTGGAACGATTATTGAAGGGACTTTAAAAGTCCCCATGGAGCACCACTGATGGGATAATATCAGAGAGAGAGTGCTAGTAGCCAAGAACCGGTATAAAGATGTCCATGCCTATGTGGCACAAGGTATGAAGGGATTTGGTAGGAATCCCTTCTGAAATATTTAATTGTCTTAGTGTTATGCATGAATTTTGAAAGATAGTGGTATGCCTTGGATACCCAAGTAGGGTATGACTCAGGAAGGAGGACCTGAATGATGGAGGTATGAACCTCTAGTAGTAAACATTGTTTGTAACCCTTGGAAGAATTCATGAACTGATATGTCATGAATGCATGGACAATCAAGGAATGTGTAAAGGCATTCATGTAAAAATTTTGAGTTCATGTTTACTGATTTGGGATCGTAATCGACCTATAGTAGGCAGTATGGTCCTGCTATAAGAATGAAAGAAAAACGAATAAACCATATGAGGAAAAGGTTTGTTAAATTCCAACACCCCATGGCCAAGAACTGATCATAAAGTGTGGTGAACTTGAATAACAATGCAAGAGTTCATTGGGTATGAATGTGGCCATGGATAGTGGCACATTTGTTAAAACCCTTTGAATTGTTGAATTACGTTTTGAAAAAAAAATAAAAAATATATATATATATATATATATATATATACATGGAAAATCTAACAATTTGTTTGGCTGATTGAAGAATGAATTGCAGGAAGCAGAGAGTCATGGATATGGCAGTAAGATAAGCCCATAGGAAAGACCGATTGCCTGTTGAGCCAAACTGCAAGGAAGAAGGAGTCTTGGATATGGCAAAGTTGTAAGCCCATAAGGAACATCGATTTCCTACTGAGATAAAATGTTATAGGAAGGAAAGTCCCATAATTATGAATCTGGTTCCTGTGCGGAAAAAATATGAAAACAAATTGTGGAATAGGAAATCTGTAGGTGACAGATTTGCAATAGAATTATGAAAGTTAGAATTTATAATGATGTCTCATGAACCTTGTGTACCTGTGATACAGGTGAGAAGAAAAGATTTGTCCTGAAAGGACAAATGAAGGTTGTCACAGCTGAAAACGATGAACATGGCTACTGTTGAACCATGAGAACCCCATGATAAGTCATGATCGTCGGACATACATTGTGTTGAGGTAACACAAGCCGGAGGGATGCCTTGACAAAGCAAGTTTGAGGGACGCCTCGACTTTAAGACTCGATAGAGTTTCCGAAATTCCTCCTGTGTGAGAAAACCTTGGCAGGGCAAGATGGATCGCCCGGAGGACTGTATAGCAGTGAAGGGGATGCCTGATCCTGGGCCTGGAGGGTGAGTGACTGCAAAGAAGATGAAACCATGATAACTCTTATGGTGGGTGGAGCTAAGTACCTTAGCCAATTTCGGATTTCGAGGTTTGAAGAGTCGAAAGACTCGACTCTCTTGCTTTACGAACTCCCGGTTACCGAAATCCTGATATAGCCAGGACCGTCGGAGCAGGGGGAGACTCGCAGTCGTCGATCTCCTCGAAGGTGAGATTTCGGGTTTCGGGGTTTGCAGAGTCGAATGACTTGACGCGCCTGTATCGCTGAGTTGCGAAATGCGAAAAGGCGCCTGGTTTGTTTGTCTTGTGGTTGTAACCAACGATCACATGGAGGTGGACAAGGGAAGAGCTAGCCTGCGCTAGGCCCCCGTAGGACTTCCGGGATTCTGTCCCTCGAGAAAAGGACAAAAAATTTATTATGCCGTAGTGGGTATGTTTCATCCTTAAACCCATTTGATTTATATAGAGAATCTTCACACTCATTTGATTCCAAAGCAAAATCATTCAACCCAATCAATTTTGGTTTCTCGCACTCAAAAAAATCCAATAGATATGACAAATCTCACCAGAAGAACATTAATGATGTCCCAAGATTTGGCAAGCACGACAGGATGGGAATATCCAATAAATACAATGAACATAGGATTCCAAGGGTGATGACAAGAAGCACACACAATCAGCCTAGATTTCATTTTTCACATATTCAAAAGTTTAGACTATCATTTAATTCCCACACAAATAGTAAACTAAAAAATGAATTTGAACATCCATCTGATAAAATAAAAGAAGTAAGAATGAATGGTGAATGGATTTTAAAAATATGGAAAAATTATTGAGTAAAAGCACCAGAGACAGGGAACCCTGTGTAGCATAGCTTCATAGTTTGGCTCTGAACTTAAGAGATGATCCAAACTATGCCTCGTCTCTTTTCTGAGCGTAAGGGTTCAACACCAGTTTTTCCATAATCGCACTAGTTTTTCCATAATCGATTCCTTAAGCAGAGTCGTCGTGTCTTCCCCCACTCACTATCCATGCAAACACAAGAAAAGTCGTCTTGTCTACCGCCATGCGCTACCCATGCAGTCACAAATATGACAAGTGGCTTATCTTTTAACAAATTATTAATTTATATTTATTTTGCTCTAAAAATACAATTTGTTATCTCCTCAGTCAAAAGGATGTCAACAAATGAATCTGGCCTCTGTACCCATTTATCAATATGACATCAATTTTTTCTTTCCCTTTATTTATCAAAAGAAGATACCTGACTCACTAATATTCAGACCCATATAGTAGAGATGAAACGTGTGGTGATTTGTAAAAAATACATTAAAAATATATATAATGATCTCTAAAAAATGACATTAAAAAATAAATTTTATTGTTTAAAACTCAAATTAACATAAGAGGTTGGCATGAACGACACCCTTATAGAGATTACTCACTCTTTTGTGCAATGATGGTCTTTTCTCATTTGCAAGAAAAGGACAACCCTCAAGTCAATATCCTTAATCCATTAACGGGCATTTATTCATAGAAAATAACGTAGTGATGGAGGGCAGTTGCAGATATATCGTGACAAGCCATTACACATTGGTTTTCAAAGATGTAATGGACATGAAAATAACAAGACTTTCGGCAATGTTGGTTGTTGTGATACTTGTTTCGCCTTTGTTTCTTATTAATTTTCAAGATAGACAGTACATTAAACTTGTGATATGTGTTTTGTCTTTAGTTTCTTATTAGTTTTCAAGATGGACAGTAGGATATTAGTTCGCTGCTCATAGTGATGAAATGAAGACTTATTGGATATTTAGTGTAGGATTTTTTTATCTCTCTTTTCTTCCTGAGAACCGTTTTAATTGTGTTTTCGGCTTCCAGATGATATTCGAGGTTGGAGTCGAGAAATAAAAATGAAATATATGTTTTGTTTTTTTTTTCTCGGATAAGGTGTCGTTCATTCTCTACAATTCAACAAGCAATAAAAATGTGATAAAAAATCATTCAATAACATTGCTAAAGTAGATGATCCTCATGTTGGCTAAGCCAAAAATACTTTGCTTGCTATAATTCGTTCTACTATGCTTGTCTTATCATTGGAATATAATTGAATTTATATTTATTGGAATATGATTGAATGCTTCGCTTTTCTATTGTCGCTAGAATAGAATTTAATTCATCATATTGATAAACAAAGGCAACCAATGTTATATAATGGTAACCACTGTTATGGAAAGAAAACATTGCTCTATATAATGGGACTCTATGCATTCGACGATGATAATTGAATTCATTAGAATGTAATTGAATTCACTGATGCTTCTATTATCATTGGAATATGATTGAATTCATTAATGCTTCGCTTATCATTGGAATATAGTTGAATTCATCATATCGATAAACAATGGAAACCACTCTTTTGAATAGCATGTGATTGAAAAATGCATATATATCGATACCTATCAATCAATTGGTTTAGTATGAAGCCATATATTACTTACTGTGCGAACAAAGTTGCACGAGATTTGAAATAATAGAACATTTTTCAATTATTAATTCATTGGTTGTTGGTATTAGAAACAATCTTAGTTCCTTGATCCATTCCGTGGCATGAAATCCATCATTGCCTAAACAATAAACAATTATTTGGTCACGTGATGTAAAAAACATCTCACATTCTACACCGTTTGCATCCAACATTAAGTCATTATGCCTATTTCAATAGATGGACATGCGAACTAGGTAGGGACTAGCTGCTTTGGAGATGTTTCCCTTGTTTATCGTTTAAATGTGTTATATACTTGTAGGTCATTGGGAAAAGAGATAGTTTCATTTATTTATGAGAATGGTGACTATTTTGTTCTCCTTTTATATATCACATTATATGTAAACATTAATTAACAACCTCATACATGTACAATCATTTCACTGCATTAATTATTATAGGGTACACTTATTGCAAATGGTCAAAATTATTGGCCTTTTAATCAAAGTTGGGCTTTCAATGGACACGATTTCATATGCTACGAATATTCTTCATCGTCACATTAAATGAAAGTTTGTGATTTGAAACATTAACTTCCTTGCATGACAAACAATGTTCATTCTCCATTAAAAAAGGTGATTAATGTGATTAGCATAACAATGATGATTCACTTTAAATTAAGTTGTTTTACTACGTTTACATTTTTAGTGCATTTAGTTTTTTTACCCTGGAGTGCCCACATCTTTTTACCAGGTGTCCATTCATCTGTGAATGGGGTGTTTTCGGTGAGTGCTCCAACTTCTTTACCAGTTATACTCTATGTTCATTTTTACTTGCTCTCTCTGCATTCCAACATGTCATTAGTGAGTGCTCCACCTTCTTTACCAATTGTACTCTCCATTCATTTTTACTTGCTCAATGTGCATGGCGATGCGTACCAGTTATGCCTGAGTATGACTGTGTTTTTACTCGCTCAATTTTTGTGTGTGTGTGTGTGTGTGAAGACTTATTTCATTTAATGCGCGTGACTTTTTACTCGCTCACTGTGCATGAGTGTCTTTTTATGGCCAATCATTTTACCTTTAGCACTCTCACGTCGTTTGTCATTTCAAGTCGTGGGAGTTTCACATTTATGTAAAAACCATTGGTCATTTATTCCCTTTTCATTTATGTGTGGTTGCAGAAGCGAACAAGGTTTTCACTTGGACAAAGGAAGCATAAAGGATTGAATCAAAGCAAGATCATAAATAAGCGGAGGAAACAATCTTAAAGGTGCAACATCAATCGTGCCGAAATTTTTGCAACCAGGTTAGCAAATGTTTGGTTTGTTTTAGATATAGTACTCTCTATATTTGTTAATATATTACTCTTTTTATGTCTTTATTAAGAGTTCATATACATGATACACACCATTAATTTTTGGAATCCACAACTTTTCTCATAAATAAATTTACTCAAAGATACATTGAACCATCACAATAGACACTGATATTAGTCTCTATCTTTGTTATATGTTTGGATCCATTAGCATTAAATTTGTCATATTCTAATCTTGTATTTGTGGAAACTTGTTATCTATCTGGAACCTATCTCATATAATTTCATATTTGGATCCAATCTCATTTAATTTAATATTTGTGGAGACTTTTATATGTTTGGATTGAGTCCCATTAAATATTTAGGATTCAGAGATCAATTAACATTTCATATTTTGGGTGGGGCTTCACTATAATTAGGTACACGTGAAATAATGATCCCAACATTAATAGATTAAGATCCCGATGAACCCTTTCCCCTTGCCAATGCTGCAAGTTGGTGCTTAAACTCAGCCCTTCGTTTTATGTGGCCCATCCCAAAGTGATCCTAAAGTTGGCATGTCAAATCACAAACTACTGATGTAGTATTATTAGCTCTCTTAATTAATCTTTGTATCATTCAAACATGTTTAGAATAAGAGGGAACTCCTTGAGAGATGAAAAGTGGAGGAATAAGTTCAAACTGAGAAATCTATCCGCAAACCTCGACCTGTACCTTTCAATAGAATTCCTATCCCTATATCGACCAATGTAACTAGATTCTATATTCCCTATTGACGCAACACCCCTACCTCAGTAGGGATCTGCTGACCTCCCGGTCTTTGGAAATTCCTATTCCCCTGAGTCGGAATGGCTCTTTAGTTCCCACTGGAACCTTCAGTGCATATAAAAAAAAAGGTCCTTCTAGAAGTTACACCCGCACGAACAAGCACTAGGCATGAACCCCTACTTCCATGTGACCACCGACGTGACCACTGACCTAACCTGAAAGGGCATTTCATATTTCTTGACTTCAAAATTTCTATTTTGAGTCCCCCGACTCCTTCGATTCCCGAAACCTCGAAATGGGCTAACAAGTCTTTAACTCCTCCCTTATGCCTCAACCATATGACCTCCAATCATGTCCTGGGGCCTCACTTCCAAGTGCGTTGGGATTTCATGACTTATGAGTTCGCAATGCAACTCTCGTCCTTTTTTCGAAGCCCGAACTCGTAACTTCCTCTCCTACAAGTCGACGGTCCCGATCACTCCATGATCTCACGGTCCAAATCACATTGGGATTTTGCGTATCGCGACTTCCAGGTAGTTGTTCCTCCATGCTCCCGACTCCCGAAATGTCGATATCTCAGAGCTCCCAAATCAATGGCTCTCGTCAATTCAGATCTGATCAGTGTTAATCCTCCGGAGCTTATGAGTGTTGAAAGACACTCAACCTTTATCCTGTCGATGATCCACTAGATCCAACAATCCACGAATATCTGCACTTCTCCTCTAAGAAACTCGATCGTCTGTTCAATTTCTCAAGGACTCCTAGCCAAATAACTTGACGTCTTTCCTCCTGAACTTAGTTTCTACGAGGTGACTTGATGCAGGAGCATCATTGTCAAGCACATAGAGAAAAACCCATCAGAGTCTGGGAATCTGTACGGGAGCTCAATGCTGGCACTTGCAGCAGACATTTCAAAGTACGCCTTAACTCAACGTTGTAATAATATTTTGAGGCACGCTTGAGCAATCGCGAGCTAAGAAGTGGGAGTTTCCACTCTGAATCTAGAATGTGACTGCACTAAAATAGCCATAGGATAAGTTGGGATGTAGATAAGTAGGATAGGTTGGGATAGAGACACAAAATTTGTTGGTTACTTTTGGAGAACACTGTGGAAGAAGTTGGGGACATATTTTTCCTTCAACTCATCTTATCACCCTCAGACAGATGGGTAGACTGAGTTGGTCAACAAAAGTTTGGGAAACTTATTGAGGAGTCTGGTTACTGAACATCATAATCAGTGTGATTAGATTCTGCCACAGGAAGAATTTGCATAAAATGACTCACCAAATAGGAGCACTTGAAAGAGCCCATTCCAAATATTGTATGGAATGCAACCCAGGGGAGTATCTAAGATGAGAGATTTGGAACAGAGTGATATCAGGAGTGTTGGAGCAGAAGATTTTTCTGCAGAACTGGAGAAGCTCCATAGCCAAATCAAAGGACAGTTGCAGAGTTCTAACTAGGAGTACAAATGCATAGCTAATCAACATTGCAGAGAAATTCAATTTGAAGTATGAGATCAGGTTCTGGCACATGTCAGGAAAGAAAGGTTCCCTAGGGGAACATATAACAAGTTAAAGATGAAGAATATAGGACCATGTAAGATCTTGAGGAAGTTTGACACAAACACCTATGATATTGAGTTGTCGGATGATGTGGGCATATCACCCATATTCAATGTTTCGAACAAGTATCCTGACAGGAAAGATGACACAAAGGGGTCAGAAGATCAAGAGAAGATTCAGTGGGAGAAACAAATGCCTATAGAAGAAAAACCACATATGGAAAATATTGTTGATTAGAGGATTGGAAAAAAGACCAGGAGGAAAACCTATTTTGAATATTTGGTCAAGTGGAAGGGACAGCCAATAAAAGATGCCAGTTGGAAAAACGAATTTGCTATCCAAAACCATGGAAGGTCAGTGTAGGAGCTCATGGACAGGAGTCCATGAATTTTTTTCATAGGGAGTATGATGCAGGAGCATCGTTGTCAAGAACGTAGAGCAAAACCCATCAACGTCTGGGAATTTGTATGGGATATCAACGTTGGCAGTTGCATCAAACATTTCGAAGTATGCCTTAACTCAGCGCTGCAATAATCTTTTGAGGCACGCTTGAGCGATCACGAGCGAAGAAGCGGGAGTTTCCACTTCAACTTTGGAATGCGACTGCACTAAAATAGTCGTAGGATAGGTTGGGATGTAGAAAAGTACCCAGGGGAAACCCTAAGAGCCCTATGAGATAAATAGAGGTTTTGTATGCCCAAATGAGGCTAGTGGCTGCAGGGTAGATAGCTGCAAATTAGAGAGTTACAAGTAAGTAGGAGATTTCAGTTTTCAATTGTTGTTTTTTATTACAGTTGTAACCATTTTCACTTATGAATATAATAGAGGAAATTTGAACCAATGTATAGTGTGTGAACATTGTTTGCAATTACCTGTTATTTGTGTTTTCATGAATGAGTGAATGAATTTCGTTATGAATAGATGGAATTGTGAATGTTAGGATAAGTTTCATTTGTTTCTCTTCTGTCGAGTGGTGCAAGGTGTGCACACAGAACGCAAGGAGTGCATTTACGGAATCTGTTTCGGTTCCAAATCTCAGAAGAGGTAACACGAAACTTTCCCTTTGCAAGGAGTGCAAAGAACTGGTGCAAAGCATGCACAGTAGTCCACAATAATTTGAACCTTGTGTAAAGATCTAGTGCAAGGAGTGCACAGATCCGAGATTCAACTAAGTGTCGAAGGGGCTTTGCAAAAGTCGAAGAACCAGAGAAGGAGAATGCCAGGAGTGCACAGGTTTGAGTTATCAAAATCCCTAAATCGTAAGGAGTGCACGGGAAATCAAAGTCTTCAGGAGACCAAGCTCAAGAGGAATAAAACTTTTCATAAGTGTTAACGAGATCCAAGAAACGGACTCGCGGGAAGGATAAAGGTCGGAGCCTTTGAATCCTTCGACAATCTCATAAGTCTAAAGAAAACACAATCCTAAGGAGAAAGATTTGTACTGTCCAATCAACATCTAGACAACGAGGAGAAATCGAAGAGGAGGAAGGATCTTAGTCGTTAGGTCTGACCGCAGAGGAATCATGGCCGCCTGATCAAGACAAAGTACACTAGTGATACACTTTGAAAGTACATCGGAGGAGCGGGATTACAAAATTATGAAGTCATCGGAATCGTCCATCGAGGGGGACACGTGGCAAGAGATAAGCGTTTCGTTGAATTGTGACTCAAAGAAGTCAAAGGCAGAGTTGTAAGAACTTGCAAATCGTGAAATCACGATTTGATTCGAGCCGTCGGATCAAGGAGAAATATGGGCCATTAGTTGCCAGAGAGATATAGGGAGTTCAAATATCGGGAGAAGGGAGGTGAGCGGTCCTCCAACTTTGCGAAACATGAAGTCCCGATAGGCTAAAAGGAGATCAGGATCATTGGATCACGAGGATAGCAAACCTTTGATTTGGCGCTCCAAAACATCGATATTTCGGGGTTTTGGATGTTGGGAGAGTCAGAGTGAATCACATGCGAAAGACCCGATATGCGAAGTCGCGACGCACCTTTTTCTCAGGAAAGTGGTCATAGTCGTGGTCAAGTGAAGAAAAGGGCTTAGCCAGAGAAGAGATAGAATTCGTTTGGCGTTGAGTTTTGAACAACGCTTAGGAGAGAATCCATGGGTCTCATACAACCTGCACATTTGGAGAAAGGACCTGTGTAAGTGGGTTTGGGGTCTAGCAGAGACCCAAAGAGTCAATCAGAAAAAATTTCTTGATCGATCCTAAACCGGTAGGTCATGGAGCTCTTAGGAGAGAAGGGGGGTCTGCATCATGACTTCGAGCCTCGTCCTTCCTTTGAACTTTCCAAGACTCTATCCCTCCTGATCTTGATTTTGGATGAAAACTCAAGGATTCCAAGGGATTCTTGCCCGCACTCTTTGCAGCCTTCACTATAATCTCTAATTATCTGAAATATTCCAACTCTGCGCACTCCTTGTGACAACAGTTCTTCAACCACTCGTCTTGGAAAATTCTAAGACTTCACCTGGCCTGCACACACCTTGCACGACTCTGTGTGATATTTTCACTTCTACTAGTATGAGAACAACGGTATCCCTCCTGATCTTTCTGAGATAAAACTCAAAATCTTGTCAATGCACTCCTTGCAGACCTTCACTGCACCCCTTGCAGGAATTCTCAGGAAGAAAAACAATTGAAACTCATACTCTCCCTCTCATAGATCTCATACATTCAAAATGAAATCAGACACATAAATCATTGAAACAAACACAAACAAATCATATAAGAAAACTGTAAACATACCATTCAATAGATGCAAACAATAACCGTAACAACACCATGGATTTGAGTCAAAGCATTCTTATATTAATTCAAGTGCTTCTGTACATTGATTCAATAGAAACAACTATCTGCTCATACAACTTCTACAATCTTTGTTCGTCTCTGCTCTCCTATGCTCTCTTGCTTTGCAGCTTCTAACTACTATGAGAATAATGATACAATACAATACAAACGAGGGAGGTTTCTCGAGTTTTCCCTCCTACAACCTCAAGCTATCTAATCGAATTAAAGCCTACCTCTACTTTGGATTAATTACATTAAATGCCTACAACCGACAGATGAGAGAAAGCGCTCAATATCTGCGTTACAATCTCCAAACCATAAAAGAAAATGTATCTTTTTCAGATATTACATTAATTCTTCAAATTTTCAAATTGAAAACGTCTTCAAAATGCGCATTGGTGCATATCTAGTTTCCCTCCATGTAATGTTACTGACTTGGCCAGTCTAGGAAATGCTGCTAATGTGTGTGTAGGATCAAAGGTTTACAACATATAAATGATCATACAAATAATAAACGCAACAAAGGACTGCAAATTTTGTATTATTATATCTCCGTGGATTACAAAATGGTCGAATGCGGCTGAATAACTGACAATACTCGACTAGATCAACATACAAAGGGTCTTAGCCAGAATATAAATAAGCAACTGCGACTGAATAAAATAACAACACTCTACTAGATCGAAAGACAAAAGGATCTTAGCCGGAATACAAATAAGCAACTAAAAGATAATACCCATAATATGGGAGCACTATGGAATCAATGAAGAATTATGGAAGACCTGGATGATCTTCCCGATGACTAGGGTGTGTCTTTCAACACCAAAATCAACCAACTGGTGTCTTCCTCCTGGAATACGCTGAACTATCTCTCCTGAGATGCGCCTCTTCTCCTCAATGACAAGTCATAATCTGCATAATAATGAATTAGGTCGCTGACCCTTCTTTTAAAGCTTTCCAAAACCCTAAATCATGCTGAAACCCTAATTCGCTATTGACTTCCAAAACCCTAAATCACTGTTGAAACCCTAATTCACTGTTGACTTCTATTTTTAGCTCGTAATGACTTAAAAGCACTTTTAACCCTTTTTAGCTCAATGCCACTTTCCAAATATAACACCTGTGACTGGAGTGACCTCTAGTAACCTTGTTTACCCCTCTTTGGCCCTGGCTATAGTCTAACGGGGTGGTTTATACCATTAAGCCTCCTCTTCTGGAGCTCTAATTTGGAAAGGGACATTACAATCCTCCCTTCCCGAAATTGCTTGTCCTCAAGCAATACCAGTCGAAGGTGTTGCAACACCTGCTCTCTCTCCCAAGTAGCGTCCTCTACTGGAATCCCTCTCTATTTGATCAAACACTCTCTGATGACCCTGCTCCTTAGTTTCTGCTCCCGAAACTCCAAAACCTCCTCCGGAACTAACTCTAATTTTCCCTCCTCATCCAACGGGGGAAGCTCCTCTGATGTGTTAATGAATTGTCCCACTGCCTTTTTGAGGAAAGACACATGGAACACGTTATGAATCTTTCTCCCCTCTGGAATCTCTAGCTCATAAGCAACCTCACCTACTTGGCGCATGATCCTGTAAGGACCATAAAATTTTGGCTTGAGCTTCTCGACCCCACTCTTCTTCAGAGATGACTGTATATAGGGTTGGAGTCTCAAGAAAACCAAATCTCCAACCTCAAAGTTGTGCTCTATCATGTGCCTGTTCGCACTTATCTTCTGTCGGTTTTGTGTCGTCTACAAGTTCTCTTTCAACAACTTGAGAATCTCATGACTCTCTATGATCCAATCCTTTGCCTTGGGAGCTCTGCTCTCCCCAAAGACCAAGTATACCAAAGTGGGAGCATCATATCCATACAATGCTCGGAAGGGTGTCATACCAATGGACATGTGGAAGGTGGTGTTGTAGCAATGTTCTCCTAAATGTAACCACTTTACCCACGTTCTCTGTTTTCCTCCTAC
>SNQJ01S0026225.1:836-15540 GCA_010110895.2 Picea sitchensis | reverse complement strand
ATTTAGTTTTTGTTTAATTCTTGTTAATAGTTTAGTTGTTTTCTTTCTAACCCTTTACATCACAGCTGTCATGACTAGCAGAGCCCAACTAGGCATGTAAGCACTCACTTTTTGCTCACACATCGACGAAAAGAGTGCAAACACATAGGTTTGGCCCCCTCCTCCAACTCAATGGTTTGCTCAAACCCCCTATCAGGTGGTCTCCCTGGTGGAATTGCCTCAAAGACCTGTTGATGTCGTCCCAATAAATTCTTGATATCTGTATGGTATTGTTGTCGACCTTCCGAATCCTTCTGAGTAGTGATCAAGCATTCTGTAGCATATGCTACCTCCCCATGTCTAAATATCCTCTCCATCCTCTTGGTTGAAATTGTCCTGGGTGCTCCTGTCGACATACCTCTTAGAACAACCTTCTTCCCATCCTGATCTTTGAATCCCATTTCCAAGGTTTGGTAGTTGGTAGTGATTTTTCCCAAGGTAATCATCCACTGAACTCCTAACACCACATCTGTGTCCGATAGGTCAACCACATAAAATGTGTCTCTCACTATGTAGTTGCCTAACTTCGTCCCTAAGTTTGGAACTCTGTCTAGACACTCCACTATGTGACCATCTGCTACCGCAACATCAAACCCCTCAAACTCCTCTGTCTGAAGTGCCCATCTCGATACTAGTGAAGTGTCGATGAAGTTGTGGGGTGCCCCACCATCTATCATGGCAATTTCTCATTGCCCCTGGATAATCCCTCTGATATGGAGGGTATCATACCTGGGAACACTAGAAAGGGTCGCTATGACACCTCCCTTTGTTGGTTTCCTCCTGTTAGCATGTTCTGGTAGTTGTGGGACTCCTGGAGGATGGGCTCCTGTTGGTGTCAGTGGTCTACGGGGAGGCTGCTCCTCTGCTGGTGCTGACTCCTCCTCTGAACTAGTGGATCCACTGTCCTACTCCTCCTCCTCACTTTCCACGTTGTCTGATGCTACCTCAATATAATGAATCTCTCCTTTTCCCATGCACTTGTGGCCTGGGACCCAAGGATCTCTACAGCTGAAGCAAAGCTTCTTTCACATAAGCTCTTGCCTAGTCTCATCATCCAACTTCTCCTTGACCTTCCATTCTCTCTGGAAGGGCTTCCTATCTTGATCCCTCTAGGGAGAAAATGGTTTGGAGAGAGTTTTAGTCTTTGGAACTAAGTCTGCCAGATCTCGAGTGCGAAGGATGGCATACTGCAAAGTGGGAGGCTTGTATGCCTTCACCCATCCTCTGAAAGGCTCTATGAGTCCTTCTGTGAATAACATGATCAGCTTGGGCTATGATATATCTTTCACTACCACAGATACCTACTGAAACTCTGTGATGAATGCCTCTGCTATGTCAGTTTGTCTCAACTGGGCTAGATCCCTGAAGTGTATCTCGGGATCCTTCTTGTTGAACCTATCCATGAGCTTATCTGTAAACTCCCTATAGGAGGTGATGCGACTGTGACCCAATGTCACCAGTCCATGATACCACCACTCGTGTGCCTCACCCTCCAAGTGTAAGGTCGTGAAACTGATGGCCTCTGTCTCAGTCATCTGGTTGAGCTTGTAATACGTGTCTAGCTTCTGTACCCAAGCTCTGGCGGTGTATTTGGATGATTCGTCGAAAGAAGGGATGGTGATTTTCCCAACTTTTCGGATGAAATCGAGGTTATTCCCCTATTTTTGTTGTGGTCCTCCCCTCTGTGGCTCTCTGGGGAGGTTCCTGAGTCTGAGTCCACAGTACTCGACTAAGATCATGTCCTGATGGAAGTCATGACCCAATGCTGCGTACTCCCTCCTATACTCTGCAATGTCGTCGGCATGAGTGGGTGGCCTCTGTGCTATTGGTGGTGGTGCTGCTACCGGGGGTGCCCTCTGGAAACTAGGAAACAAGGGTATGGGAATCCTACTCGCAGAGGTGTATGTACGAGAGGGTGTCTGGGGTCTACTACCTTCTCCTGAGTTCCCCTATGCTACATTCGGGACTTGTGTATCTGGGGTGTCCACTCTAGCCAATCTATCAACCACCTGTGCCAAGGACTGAGACATGGTCCATTGACTAGCTAACATATTGTTTATAACCTGCATGAAAGTTGGCTATGGATCTACGGGGGCCTTGCCACTACCCTCTAGTCGCTCATATCTGTCTCCTAGTATCCTCTCTGCCTTGCGCTCAACCTCACACTCTGGACTTCTCTCTACTTCTCTGTGTGACTCTTCCTCTTCCTCTGAGCTAGGAGGAAAAGGGGGGAAATCAAGCCTATGGCTTCTTTCCTGATGCCTGTTGTAAGTGACATATTCATCACCTATGTGTTCACGGCCCTCTGGGTCTTCTGCTGCACTCATTGTCTTTAGTCACAGGCTGGCATGACTAAAGCTCTGATACCACTGTAATGTTCTTGACTTGGCTAGTCTATTCTTTGACTCTTGGCTAGTCTAGGGAAACGCTAAGCAATGTAGTATCAAAGGTTTACAACATATAAAATGATCATACAAATAATAAACGACAAAGGACTGCAAAGTTATATTATGATATCTCTACGGATTACAAATGGATCGCATCGTGGTCAATAACTCCATAATACTCGACTAGATCAACATACAAAGGATCTTAGCGGGAAAATAAAATAAGCAACCGCGGCTGAATGTATTGAACAACACTCGCTAGATCAAAAGACAAAGGATCTTTAGCCGAATACAAATAAGCAACTAAAAGATAATAATTGGAATATGGGATCACTGCGGAATCAATGAAGAATGATGGAAGACCTGGATGATCTTCCCGATGACTAGGGTGTGTCTTTCAACACCGAAATCAGCCAACTGGTGTCTTCCTCCTGGAATACACTGAACTATCTCTCTTGAGATGTGCCTCTTCTCCTCAATGACAAGTCATAATATGCATAATAATGAATTAGGTTGCTGAACCTTCTTTTATAGCTTTCCAAAACCCTAAATCATGATGAAACCCTAATTCGCTATCGACTTCCAATACCCTAAATCACTGCTGAAACCCTAATTCACTGTTGACTTCTATTTTTAGCTCGTAATGACTTAAAAGCGCTTTTAACCCTTTTTAGCTCAATGTCACTTTCCGAATATAACACATGTGACTGGAGTGACCTCTAGTAACCCTATTTACCCCTCTTTGGCCCTGGCTATAGTCTAATGGGGTGGTTTAGACCATTAAGCCTCCTCTTCTGGAGCTCTTATTTGGAAAGAGACATTACACTCCACTTGCGCTCGATTGCGATGCTCCTGCATCATACTCCTCTAGATGAAAAATTCATGGACTCATGTCCATGAGCTCCTACACCATCTGTCCATGTTTCTAGATATTTGATTCACTTTCCCAACTGGCATCTTCAATCGGGTGTCCTTTCCATTTTACCAAATATTCAAGATGTGTTTTCCTCTAGGTTTTCTTGCTAACTCTCTGATCAATGATCTTTTCTATCTGCGGCTTTTTAACTACAAGCATCTGTTTGATCCATGAAACTTCCTTTTGATTGTCTTCTCCTCTTGCTTCATCTTCTCTGTAAGGGTACATATTTTCTACGTTGAATATGGGTGATATTCCCACACCATCTGCCAATTATATCTCATAATCATTTGCCTCAAATTTTCGTAAAATCTTATACGGCCCTATTTTTTTCATCTTCATCTTATTATATATTCCTCTTCGGAACCTTTCCTTTATTAGGTGTGCTAAGACCAAATATCCCACTTCGAATTGAAGATCTCTCCTGTACTGATCTACTCTGCGCTTGTATTCCTGGTCGGAACTTTGCAACAACTCTTTAATCTTACTGTGGAGCTCCTGCATCTCTACTGCAAAATATTTCGCTCCATCACTCCTGAACTCATCCTGCTCTAAGTCCCTCAACTCAGATACTCCCCCTGGTTGCATTCCATACATTATCTGGAATGGGCTCTGTCCTGTGCTCCGGTTAGGTGAGTCATTATATGCAAATTCCACTTGCAGCAGAATCTGATCCCATTGATTGTGATGTTCAGCTACTAAACTCCTCAATAATTCCCCCAAACTTCGATTTACTACCTCGATCTGTCCAACCGTCTGAGGGTGATATGCTAAGCTAAAAGATAAATCTGTCCCCAACTTCTTCCATAGTGTCCTCCAGAAATAACCAACAAATTTGGTATTCCTGTCCGAAATAATACTCTTGGGTAAACCATGAAGTCGAACAACTTCTTTGAAAAACATTTTTGCAATGTGTGTTGCATCACTGGTTTTCTGACATGGAATGGAATGTGCCATTTTTGAGAATCTGTCGACTACCACGAATATGGAATCACAATCTCTTTGTTTCCTCGGTAGTCCTAACACAAAATCCATGCTTACCGTGTCCCACAACCTATCTAGTATTGGAAACAGTTGATACAACCTTGTATTATGTCTTTTCCCCTTTGCGTGCTGGAAAATTATACATCTGTTGACAAATTTATTTACATCCATCCTCATCCCTGGCCAATAATATAAACTATTCAGTTGTGCAAAATTTTTATCATGGCCGAAATGTCCAACCAATCCCCCACTATATTTTTCCTTTAAAAGGTTTTCTCTCATAGAACTCTTTGGGATACACAACTGATTTCCTTTAAATAACAGTCTATCCTGAATTAAATATTCAATCCAATGGATCCTATCTCTTAGAACATGATTCTCACATGCTTCATAAGCGTCCTTGAAATCTAAATCATCTCTGTACATATCCTTAAGTATATCAAAACCTAAGGTCTTCACACAAAACTCTTGTAGAATCAAACATTTCCTGCTCAATGCATAAACAACCTTATCAACAGTTCCAAAAATGTGCTTTATAACAAAACTAAAATTTTGCATAAATTCAACCCATTTTGCATGTTTCTAGTTCAATTTCTCATGTTTGGTTATAAACTGTAAGGCATGATTGTCGCTATACAAAATGAACTCCTTCGAAACCAAGTAGTGCCTCCATTTCTTCAACGCCTGTATGACTACATACAAATATTTATCATACGTGGAATATTTCATCTTCGTCTCGTTCATCTTCTCACTGAAGTATGCAATTGGTCTATTGTCTTGACTTAAGACTGCATTGACCGCGAATCCACTTGCGTCACATATGACTTTAAATGTTTTACTAAAATATGGTAGAACCAGAACTGGCTGTCTAGTTATCTTCTCCTTTAACAACTTGAAACTTCTTTCTGCTTCCTTTGTCCAATGAAAAGATTTATGTCTTTTCTTGACCGTGTCCGTCATTGATTCACTAATCCCACTAAAATTTCTGATGAACTTCCTATAAAACCTGGCTAGTCCATGGAAGCTTCTGACTTCAAAGATATTCCTTGGCGACGACCATTCCTTGATTGCTTTTACCTTCTCCGGATCCATCTTCAACTCATTCGAAGAGATCACAAAACCCAAATAAATGAGTTTTTTTTTTCATGAAAGACGATTTCTTCAGATTTATCAACAACTTCTCTTGCTGCAACCTCCTCATCACTAGAGTTAAATGTCTCAAATTTTCTTCCTCAGTCTTACTGTAGATCAATATATCATCAAGATACACAATTACAATTTTTCCAATGAAATCGTTCAAGAATTCATTCATTAATATCATAAAAGTACTTTGCTCATTCGTCAAGACAAACAACATGACAAGCCATTCATACAGTCCTTCATTCTTCTTGAATGTTGTCTTCCATTCATCACCTTCCATCATTATAATCTGATGATATCCACTTTTCAAATCAATTTTTGAAAAAAACTTTGCCCCACTCAAGAAATCCATCAATTCATCCATCCTCGGTAAAGGAAATCTATACCTAATGGTGATTTTGTTTATATCCCTCGAGCCTGTACACATCCTCCATCCACCATATTTCTTTGGACTTAACACTGTTGGCACAACACATGGACTCAAGATTTCCCTAATCAACCTTTATCCATCAAATCTTGGACTTGCTTCTTGATCTCTTCATTCTCTTGTGGAGTCAGTCTGTACGTTGCTTTGTTTGGTAAACTCACTCCTGGTATAAGTTCAATGTGATGGCTTATACTTATGATGGGTGACAACGAACAAGGTAAATCGTCCACCACTATATCAACAAAATTCTCCAATAGTTCCTGAATTTCCTCAGGTAGATCATCCATTGAAGTATTGGTCAAAATGACTCTAGGTTTTTTTACCACAACAAACTGCATGTCTTGATCTTTCTTGACTTCATCCAGAAGTTCCTTCCCACTCATGAGAAGTATAGTATTTCTTGTTTCTTCTTTCGCCTTCTTTTCTTCAATTGGCAGCAACATATGCATCCTACCATTCTTTTCCAAAGTATAGGTGTTATTTCTTCCGTCATGAATAAAATTTTTGTCATATTGCCACGGTCTTCCCAACAAAATATGACAGACATCCATGGGAATAACATCACATAAAATCTTGTCTCTGTATCCCCCTATCTTAAATTCAACTAAACATTGTTTAGTGATTGTTACCTGATGTCCTTTTTGCAACCACGAAACCTTATATGGGCTTGGATGTGCAACTGTCTCCACTTCTATCTTTTCCACCATCTCCATGGATACTAGATTATATGTGCTTCCACTGTCAACTATCACCTTGCATGCCCTATCCTTGGCCTTGTAAGAAGTCCTAAATAAATTGTTCCTCTGAACTGGATTCTCCACCTCCTTCTCTGGCTTCAAGATAATTTTCCTCATCAATAAGGATCTACCACCTTCTACATCTTCTGCCTCAACATTTTTCCTTTGCGCTTATGAAATGTGAGCTTCACCTCCTCCATCTCTTTTTCTATCAAAACATTCCCACGATTTATGTCTGATATTTCCCTAGATAAAACACTTTATTTCACCTACTCTACCTCTTCCTCTTCCTCTTGCTCACAGAAAAGTATTTCTATCGACATATTGTCTTCCTTGTGAACTTCCTCCCCTTTCTGGGTGATTATGAGGTTTCTTCTCTTCATCCTTGGGCTTATGTACTCTATCTTGGGCAATTGTTTTGCCTCTGCTCTGACTTCTACCTCTGCCCCTTTGACCTTTCTTTCAGGCCAATTTCTCTTCAGCTTTAAGAGCAACCTAATAAGAATATTCTACATTCTTGATTGTTATCATGCTCATCTCATCCCGAATGTCATATCTCATACCATTAATATATCTGGTGACCTTTTCATCATCACTCTCATGATCACTAGCTCTAATCTTTATCCTATAAAACTCTTCAGTGAATTCCTTCACTGCCATCCCTTTCTGTCTCAAATTCTGCATTCTTCAAAACAAATTAATTTGATAATCCCTGGGTATGAATTTGGCTTTCATCTTTGCGACCATCCTATCCTAGATTTTGATTCTTTGTTTTCCTTTGCAATGCCTGTCAGCCTGCAGTTCATCCCACCATAGTGTTGCATGCCCTTTCATTCTAGTGACAACATGATTTACTTTCTTGTCTTCTTCAATATCTTCATAATCGAAATGATTTTCCAGAGCTCTAAACCAATCTAGCAACTCCTCAACGTCCAAGTTGCCTTCATACATCGGGATGTCCATTTTTTTCTAGCACCTATCCTTGCAACAACTTTGAATAGACATTCTTCTGCAACATATTCGGCTACAACTTCTTCTTCGGCTCCAACTTCGTTCTCACCTTCGGCCTCACTGATATCTCCAGTATCATGTGTTCACCTTTGTGTTGTCTCCATAACATCCAATCAAGCACGAAGTTCTCTCATCTCCCTTTCCATGGTTGGATCGAGCATAGGTCTCTCTTAACGTATTCTTGGAAGCATTGTTTCAATCTGTCCACGCATAATTCAAATCGCATCTTTCCTCTGGCTTCCCTCTACAAAAAACAAAATTTGTTATCTAAGCTATGATACCACCTGATGCATCACCCCTACCTCATCAGGGATCTACTAACTTCCCAATCTTTGGATCTTCGTATTCCCCTAAGTCAGAATGGCTCTTCAGTTCCTACTAGAACCTTCAGTGCATATAAAACCATAGGTCCTTCTATAAGTTATGCCTGTGTGAACAAGCACTAGGCATGAACCCCTACTTCCACGTGACCACTGATGTGACCATCGACCTAACATGAAAGGGTGTTTCCAAATTATCGACTTCGCGATTTATACTTTGAGTCCCTCGACTCCTTCGATTCCCGAAACCCTAAAAATGGCTAACGGGTCTTTAGCTCCTTCCTCATGCCTCGACCATATGACCTCTAGTCACATCCTGGGGCCTCACTTTCGAGCACGTCGGGATTTTGCAACTTACGAGTTCGCGATGAAACTCTCCTCCTTTTCTTGAAGCCTGAACTCGTGACTTCCTCTCCTACAAGTCGATGGTCCCGATCACTCCATGATCTGATGGTCCAGATCGCATTGGGATTTTGCATCTCTCGACTTCCGGGTAGCAGTTCCTCCATGCTCCCGACTCCCGAAATGTCGATATCTCAGAGCTCCCAAATCAATGGCTCTCGTCGATTCGGATCTGGTGACTTCTAATCCTCCCAAGCTTGTGAGTGTTGAAATACACTCAGCCTTTATCCTCCTGCCGATCCACTGGATCCAACGGTCCAGGGATATCTGCATTTCTCCCTCTGAGAAACTCGATCATTCGTTCAATTTCTCAAGGACTCCTGGCCAAATAACTTGGCTTCTTTCCTCCTGAACTTGGTTTCTGCGAGGTGACTTCAACCTCGTCCTTCCTTTGAACTTTCCAAGACTCTATCCCTCCCGAGCTTTATTTTGGCTACAAACTCAAGGATTCCAAGGGATTCTTTCCTGCACTCCTTGTGGCCTTCACGATAATCTCTGATTATCTGAAACATTCCAACTCTGCACACTCCTTGTGACAGTAGTTATTCAACTACTCGCCTGGGTTGGAAAATTCTAAGACATCACCTGGCCTATGCACACCTTGCACGACTCTGTGTGATATTTGCACTTATGCTGGTATGATAACAACGATATCCCTCCTAAGATTTCTGACATAAAACTCAAAATCTTGTCAACGAATTCCTTGCGGACCTTCACTACACTGCTTACAGGAATTCTCAGGAAGAGAAACAATTGAAACTCATACTCTCCCTCTCATAGATCTCATACATTCAACATGAAATCAGACACATAAAGCATTGAAACAAACACAAATAGAGTATATAAGCAAATTGTAAACATACCATTCAATAGATGCAAATATTAATCGTAACAACACCATGAATTTGAGTCAAATCATTCTTATATTAATTCAAGTGCTTATGTACATGGATTCAATAGCAACAACTATCTGCTCATACAACTTCTACAATCTGTGTTCCTCTCTGCTCTCCTATGCTCTCTTGCTCTGCAGTTTCTAACTACCATGAGAATAATGATACAATACAATACATACAAGGGAGATTTCTCGAGTTTCCCCCCCTACAACCTCAATCTATTTAATTGAATTAAAGCCTACCTCTACTTTACATTCATTACATTAAATGCCTGCAATCGACAAATGAGAGAAAACACTCAAGATATGTGTTACAATCTCCAAACCATAAAAGAAAATGTATCTTTTTCAGATATTACATTAATGCTTCATCTTTTCAATTCAAAACGTCTTCAAACTGAACGTTGATGCATATCTAGTTGTCCTCCACTTGCGCTCGCTTGTGATGCTCCTGCATCACCTATCATCTTCTATGGCTAACTATGTGGTTCTGTTATTTGGCACACATCAAGTAATATCTCACGGGAAACCCCTGAGTACTTCCCCACTTTGTGGATGGTAAACAGAGTAAACCACTAGCCCTAATTACGTCTAGAACTAACCCCAAGGGGGAACAAGAGATTCAAACTCGTGACCTCCTCCGTTCGGGATAACTTCACGTCTGGCTCAGAACCACTTAAGCTAACCCTTGGGGTTAAGTATAACCACTTATTTTATATAATATCGATGTACACCTCTATATACTTATTACTCAATAGGGGTATGCAAATATTATATATTGTATATTTATTAACCAGTTTTATAAAGTATATATTAAGGTATACTTTTATTATTTATTATACTATAATATCAACAACTTTTCTATTCTATCAAATTTATTATAGATATCTAATGTTGATATGTAATATAATATATTTAATGTTGATCTATAATATATTATGCTAACATTTGTTTGATATAGATCTTAGTATAATATACTAAGTTATTTCCAGAATAGAACTTATATAGATATATTCTATAATGTTAAATTTATATAGATGGTATATTTCCTTATGTCATCAGAATGGTAAGTCTTTTTCCTTTTATCTTCTCTTCATGATAAGTGTCTTTTCTCTGATCAAAGGAGATGGTCTTCTGAATAAAACAAGATTTTGTCGATGATGGGTTTATCCAAGAAGGACAATTTGAAATTGTGTTTTTTAAAATATTTTATTCAAATTATTATCAAGGAAATTTATTATCAATATTTTATCCAGTATTTTACTTTTCATTTGTGTATTCATGTTGTATTGAATATACATACTACATCTAATCATTGTTGTATTTTTCTCAACCAAGGTTATGGACAACACACATGTTTCAAAATTTAGTTGGGCTCTATATCACATCGTCAAACATGATAAATTCTTTACTCTTTTACAAGCATTTTTGACATTACACTTTATTTTTTGTCAAAGATGAAGGATTCGTTGTTGCAACTACAACATATTTGTGAAATTCTTGTTGTTGATATAAACTGGTATTGTGTGTGTCATGGACTGGTAGAATAAATTAAATAGATTTTGTGTAGTTTTTGAATAAAATTGTGATGAACAAAGTTTTCTAAATTTTGAAAAAACTATTTCTTAAATTTGAAAAGGGAATTTCTTAATATATTTGTTAAATTTCATTAAGAGATTTGTTTAAGATCTGATTCTTAAATATGAAAATATCATATGAACTTTTCTATAAAACAATTTGTAGCACTTATCAATACATTTTCTATATTTCCTTTTTTTAAACATGCACTTTAGTAAATTAAATCGACTTTGTATAATTGTTTTGCAATCGTTCCTTCATGCATTTCTAACTTTCTTTCTTATATATATGTTATACTCTTATAATTCAATGCTATTTTTTTGTAATTAAAATAAATATTGAAAAACTTCATTGACAATAACAATGCAACACAACTATAACTAATATATAATAGAAAATGCAAAATGTATAGGGATGTAACCCAAATAAAAACATCTTACCTACACCACAAGGTACACATAATATTATAATATATATATATATATATATATATATATATATATATATATATTTATATGATAATCTTAACATAATATGTAGGACAATATTAACATAATATATTTTGTGTATATGGATGTATAATGGTCATAGTTTCTATCATGGTGCAATTTATACACTATATGATCCATATGTGATCTACTTAAATGTGCTTATAAGAAGAATAAATCATCATATGCAAACTTCAAGTTGATTTTCTATCAATGTTAGAAAAAATATAAATAATCATCTTCAAATTATAAATCAAGTGGATTTGTTATCGGTGTCATAAAAAAGTATAAATCATCATTTGCAAATTTCAATATGATTTTCTATCAATGTCTTTAAAATACATATAAATTATTGAATGATTTTCTATCACTGTCTTTATAATACATATAATTCATTATATGAAAATTTGAAGACGATTTTTCTATCAACGTCCATAGGACAAATACAAATCATCATGTCCAAAGTAAAATATTATTTGCTATTAATTTTCCTTCGCTATAATACATCGCATTAGTTCAAAGTTCTCATCTCTTATTAATGTGTCAAACATAAACCAACCTTGTAATGTGACAAACATAACCCCCAATAAATGGATCTTTAATTTTCAACATTAATATGACAAACCCTAATATGACTAAAGCCAATATGACTAAACCTAGAAATTCCTTACACGAAACTTGCAATGCGACGCTCATGACCATACCTCACGATGTGACGAACTTTGTCTGTTGTCACATTATGATGAACATTTCCCAACGTCACAATGTGATGAACATTCCCTTGTCCTCTCATTGTCTAATAACTTACCGATGACACAATATGTTGAACTTATACTTACGTCCTTACGTCGCATTGTGATGCACATTTCCCAACATCGTAATCTCTCGACCATCTCTCGACATTGCACTGTGACAAACATTTTCCAATGTTGCAATGTCATGAACCTTGCCCAATATGACTAAACCTAGCAATTCCTTACACAAACCTTGAAATGTAATGAACATCTCTCAATGTCGCATTGTGACAACCTCTAGTTTTACATAATCGTCATGTTGAACCATAGACAACTCAACATAGTCAACTCATGTCATAATATGGTTACAGACTACCATGGACAACCCTGGTCAACCTTAGTCAACCATGGTCAATTACATTATCAACTATCAATTTGGTCAAACTTATATATATAATTTTCCATTATCATAAACTTCTGTTGTCTTAATGTAATAAAATATCTCCTAATATCAATATATAAAATAATAAATAAGTATATAAATAAATATATATAGAAACACATATAATTAATACATATACATATGTGAACCAATAAATACATACACTTATAAATAAAAAATTAAATATAAAAAATCTAAAACCAAAGTATTTATAGACATATAATATATTTATAATGATAAATATTAACATGATAAATATATCAACCATACTTGCATTATATCAAAATTCCTTACTCTCAACTATATTATTCATATTTAAATTGTGGAAAGAAATTCTATCTCAAGTCAATTGGGTGTAGCTTGAATGGTTGTGAATAGTGGAAAGAATTCCATCTTGTTATTCTCCCCAAGCGGGTTCAATTCTCAAAATGACATAAATACAGCTCATAATGAGTGGGTATAGCTTGGATGGTTGTGAATAGTGGAAAGAAATTTCATCTTGTTATCCTCCCCAAACGAGTTCAATTCTCAAAATGACATGAATACAACTCATAATGAGTATGTTGTAATGACTTATAACTTATATGTATTAAATATGCTGCCCCATCCCATCTTATCTATATAATCAAAACTTGTGGACTCCCTTATCTCTACACTGTGCTTGTCTTTATCTATATATGTCTTATCTGGCACATATGATCGTTTGCTCTTTTGTAAAAATCTGTTGTGGATTGAATACCCATAGATTGTGGAACCATATATATCTAGCTTTTCTGTATTTAATATAGATCATCAAAGTTCTAGAAAGCTCATCTTGGTGTTCGACTTGGACATTGGCCAATTGAGTCGAACTGTTCAAATAATTTTCTTAAAAGGTCGTATGGCATTCATTGCCTTAGCTGAACTCCATAGCTAGGCTAGTCTGGCCGGAAAGTTCTGTCATTGTTAACATTGCTCCGACATCTATTGAACCAGACGGAAAGTTCTGTCATTGTTAACATTGCTCCGGCATCTATTGAACCAGAAGATTAAATTATTTTTTAGTAGCTTCCATTGAAAATAATAAGACTTCCAGAGATTGGATATATATATATTTTCTGAAAATATATATTCAGAACAAATAAACTTGCATCAATTAAATCAAATCAGCCGATGCGGTGCAGCTATGAGCTGCTGAATATAAGGTCCATGGAAAAAAAAGAAAAAGCCTCACAAGATCAATTGAACGCAAATTCAAGTTAAAATGAATAGTATATATATAAGAAGATCCTTCTCCTCCTCGTTCTATAGGAAATTTTTGGGTTGCTAGAGAGAGTATGTACATCGTGCAAATTTGCATCCGGTGCAAATTTGCAATTTACATCGATTTGAGGATGTACATCGTGTAACTTCACACTGTCAATAAAATTTATTTTGGTTCCGAATTGCTTCATGAATAGTTGGCATATTGTTTATTTTTCCATCACTGTGAATAGTAGGCAAAGTGTTAGTTTTTCATCACTGAAATTTATTTCCTGAATATTTGGTAAAGGTTTTGTTGGTTCCACCAAATTTACTTTTGTTCAGAATTAATTTATTCACTGTGGATAACGATAAAGATATTTTTTGCCCAATAAATTTTGAATAACAAAAAATAATGATTATTGTAAATTTATTTCACACCAAAAAAAATTATTTGATAAAATAATTAGACAAAGCTTTTGTTTTTATTTAGGATAAGCCCAAAATTTAAATCTCAAATTTTTATATTAAATGGATATATGTATTAAAGTAATATTAAAGTGAAGTAAAAGAATAAATCCAATATCTAATTTTGTGAATGGGATTAAAGTTTTCTATTCAAAATAACCTTATATATGATTTTTATATTAAATGGATATATGTATTAAAGTAATATTAAAGTAAAGTAAAAGAATAAATCCAATATCTAATTTTGTGGATGGGATTAAGGTTTTCTATTCAAAATAATCTTATATATGATCACAAATTTGATATTAGTTTTTTTTTTTTAAATTTTATTGATCCTTAAAATTATCTTTTTATGATAAAGTAAGACCTAAAATTAAATATGATTCCTTAGGAGCTCAGCTTTCCTAAAGGTAAAAGTGGAAATATGATAAAGAAAAATGAAACATGATTTTCATTTAATAATGGAAATTTTCCTCACTTTAATCATTTTGTTACCTTATACACAAAAATTGTTA
>SNQJ01S0026224.1:129548-153962 GCA_010110895.2 Picea sitchensis | reverse complement strand
CCATAATGCCATAATGGAAATGGGTTGAGGAAAATATCATATATCTGTTAAATTGGGTCTGAGACAGTATAACACAATATCAATAGCCCCTGGTTCTTGGAGAAAATTATGTCAGAAATTAAGCTAAGTTAAGCTGTTCAGGTTATGAGGTCATCTCTACGAAGGTATACATACCCTACCCCTCTCTGGATTTGAACCTGTGACCTCTTAAGAGGAAACATATATTCTTAACCATTAGACCCACTCAGGCTGTATAGATAGATCCGACAAAACCAACCAAAGATTCATGTGCTATAGATTGACAAAGAAGTATTAGTAAACAGCTTATTCTAAACTTTTTATATTTTGGTTTTGTTTTAAATTTTATTTTATTTTAATATAAATGCTGTCAGGAATGGTTGGATTTGCAGATTTAATTTGAAGAACTAGGTTTGAATAATCAAAGTGTTCGACCTATTTTTCAGCATGCTGATTCTATTTATGCATTTAAAAATACAATTTAAACAACAAAAACTAATAATTTTGTCAGATTTACATGACTGGATTCAAAACAAAAAATATAGAAAATTTAGCCAACACCTTAATAAACCAAACCATTGTAAAACAGAAAAACACTAAAATCAAAAAACGACACCAACAAGGGAGAAAATCGCCCACAAATACAAATTCAACAAATTTGTAACTCATTTTACACGTAAAACTGATTGTTTCAATACCATCTTCTTCTAAGATAAGAAACCCCCTCAGTGATGTAACCCCCTCACATCACTCTATATCCACATTGTGACACAACTGTCAATTTTAATTCCATTGGCTTGACTATGATAAGTCCCAGGTACTGCTTTCATATATGTACATAACACATACAATCACTGAAACAGACAATTCGATTTAAACTTCTTTGGCTTGACTATGAGAAGTCCCAGGTCCTAATTTGATCAATATCAAGAAATCTGAAGAAATTGTACCTGTGTATCCAAAGGCTGGTGTGCTTGTTTTCTTTTCCAAACGAAGCCACAGCTTGGTCCAAAATTTAGTGGGTCTCAAGATCCAGATTGAAACCCAACCGGAGAATATCACCAGCAAGAGCGCTTTAAGGACCAAGCAAGTTATAGCCTTTCTCATTGTTTCTGCTTTATTCAGTACCATGCCTTATCAAGTCCTCCTGAAATAATAATATACACAGATAATATAGCCTTCCTCAGATGACAGGATACATTCATAGATAATATAGGCAGAGTATCCATGATTCTGTTACCTTTTCGACGTAAAGTTCAATTTCTCTTTTTGTGGACCTGCAATCCCAGAGAGCCGAACATGTGTACCACATCAAACCAACCGAATAATTGCATTTGAGAAATCATTGCACAATCCAATTTTACATATTCGTCCATTCTGAACGGTTGAACCTGCGGTGAAGAAATCCATGATTTTTAATTGAATAGAAGCCAAAGTGCACTGCACATTATGCACCCAAAGTGGGCAGAATAGGGGACCAAAATATACCAGATTTTTATGCACATTAAGCACCCAAAGTGGGCAGAATAGGGGACCAAAATACACCAGATTTTTATAGATTCAAAAGGATTGTTTTACCTGCATATGAATGTCCCACATCCCACTAAACCCAAGTGCTACAACATGCGCATCTTTATTCTCCACCGCAGAAGAAGCCTTTAAAAAGCCTGGCCCCGATTTTTTTCTATATCTGTATGGCATCGGATATTTTTCTTGTATCTGTGTATTGCAGCATATATATTGAGAAGGAAAAATATTTAGTTTACATTCCTAGTTTTTCAGTAAATACAACGCCGACACAGGGAACAACGAATCTGTTTATAGTAGTTTTCTGAAGTCTTATGATGTGATTTTTTTATTTCTTATTTTCAAAGTATGAATCCATACGCAAGATTAAAAGTACTCGCAGATATGGAATCCACAGACAAGAGTAAAGTCCTCGTACCTGTGGATAAAGTTAAAAGTTTAGAGATAAGAGTCCGAATTATGGAAGTTTGAATCCATACGCAAGATTAAAAGTCCTCGTACAGATGGAATCCATACACAAGAACAGGATAAAATTTAGGAATACGATTAAAAGTCCGAAGAATGGCAGTTTGTGGTTGTAATTTAGTCCATGACAATAAAATGTCAAGATCCATTATCAAGTGAGGACATTGAAAGCTAAAAAGTTTTGATTACAATTTTTCTATTTTATTTTAAATCTTATTATTTTATATTATCTTATAATATAATATTAAAGTTTGAGTAATGGTAAATTTGTTTTCTAATTTCTTCTTCCAATAACATCTCATCTCATGGTTTATTGTGTTATATTTAAATAAACTTATTAAACTATTTTTTGGGTAGAATTTTTCCATACAATGATATGTCAAGGTTTGTTATGATATATTTTGATCTAATTGAAATAATTTAAAATTTTAGAATTTTTGCATGCAATGATATCTCAAATTTTTGCATGCAATGATATCTCAAAAGTTTGTTGTGAGATATTTTGATCTAGTTATGATATACTTTGATCTAATTGAAATAATTTAAAATTATAGAATTTTTCCAAGTAATGATATCTCAAAGTTTGTTGTGAGATACTTTTATCTAATTGAGATAATGATGGTTGTTTGGAATTTTATTGTTTTTGCAAATATGTTATTATGATATGAAAATAAATTATTATAATATGAAATTTTTAATTTATTAGTTATTAATAATATTATTTTTTATAATAAATAATATAAATTAGTAAATAGTTTAATTAAATTATATAATTTATAAAAATTAATTATTTATAATATTTAATTTATATTTAAAATAATTTCTTATAATATTAATTATTTATTTATACATAATTTTTCACTTGATAATATAATTTGTTTTTAAGCTAGTTTATTTTAGTATTAATATGCTAAAAAGGGAGTAGTGGGAAACTAGTCACATGAGTGACACAATAAACAATAATATTTCTCTTACTAATTAAAAAATGAAATAGTCGTCTTCTTATTCAACTATTAACATAAAAGAAGTATAACAACCATGATGGAGAGGGTAGTTGATACTCAATTTCTATAGAGACCCAGGTAACCGTGAGAAACTATGTTGGAGGACATCCTCCTCCTTTAAGCATCCTCCTTTGCAATTCTATTCCACATGATCCTCTTCTACCAAGATAGGATTGGAGGGGGAGCCTCCTAATGCTTGGGAGGGAAATTAGTGTTCTCCATGGGATAACTAGGAAATTCCATAGGATATTCCATAGGAGT
This sequence comes from Picea sitchensis, assembly GCA_010110895.2. Classification (NCBI taxonomy): domain Eukaryota; kingdom Viridiplantae; phylum Streptophyta; class Pinopsida; order Pinales; family Pinaceae; genus Picea; species Picea sitchensis. The sequence goes on along the minus strand of SNQJ01S0026224.1, from coordinate 150,687 downwards.
AGCCACTAAAATTTTGAAATTTTGGTGTCCTTGGTTTGACGATAACTAGGTTCATGAATCTAATCCTTGAATTTACCTCCAGTTGCTCCTTAGGGAGATGTTTTATTTTCCATTTGATTTTATTGTCCTTATCCTCAATCTCCCTCTTTGTGTCCTTAGAGAACCGACGTTGGAAGTTTGTGGCTTCCCTTAATGCATCCTATTGAGCTTGGTTAGGTTTAGGAGCTAAGGGAATACCCTTGTAGGAGTTCCTCTTGTTGTAAATAGATCCCATGGCTTGGATGGTAGGTTTCATGGTAGAGAATAGATTGTGACCACGAAACACCACAAGATCACCTGAAAGAGAAAAGAAATGGAAGAAAACTGGCCATGGAAGAAGTAGAGGGTAAAGCCACCCCACAACTCTTATCAGAGGAAGAGCCAATATCAACTAAGAGTCCACAACTCCAATGGATGCTAGGCATTTAAAAGAAGGGAAATGAAATAAGCTCTTGCCTTGTCCTCAAATTCTTTCCCCCAGTAACCCATCCCACCACCACACATATGAGAATTATAACATCCAAATCAGAGGTCTCCTTGGACTTAGATAAGGCCAAGAACTACGACCAATAGATAGAATGGTGCCCATGGCCAGGAAGAGAACTAGAGAGGGAAAATGGTCTATGTTTTGTAAGGAGACTAGGTAGGCTAGGCTTTGGGAAGGGAAAGAAGTAGATATTTCTTTCCATAGCTCCTCATCATCACCCAACAATCTCAAGAGATTCACCAAAACCAACCTGGATGCATTGAGAGCATGCAACCAAAACAAATTTTATACCAAAGAAGCATGGAGAAAATTGTTAACCAAGAGAAGCAAAATTAGTCTTGTGCTACATGAATCAAACCCCAAATTCCCAATTCTAGAGCAAGTTAAGGTTGCAACCCTTGCAAATTGGTTTTCTTAGCTAGTCCCCACATTAGCTATAAAACCTTCATGGCCAATACATTCCATGATTAAACACCCAACCACGACTCCTCCTTCATTATTCACGTAACTGTCATTCATAATTGTCTTCCTAGACATAAAACCTTTAGTACCTTCATAGTACAGGTTGCATTGCATCGACAAGATTAGGGGGTGTCATTTATCATGGCCTCTCTCAACCAGATAGAAAAGGCCCTCTCTCCTAGATTTTCCACCAGATCCATTGACACTTGATAGTATAATTACTTAAGTTATGAAAATTAGTTAATTCAATTATATACTAAATAATGCAAATCAACAAGACAATTAATATGATTTATAGTAAACAAAAAAATTAACTTAATAATTAAATTAAGTGAATTTTATGTTTATATGTAACAAAATTCAATCTAAATGTAAAGCTCCTTTGATCCAACCCCAAAATATACATTAATATTGTTGTCTATCAAGAAATTCTAAGAAGCAACATTTAAGACTATCTAACCATGACACTCAATAGTGACCACACATTAGTTCCTCTAACTCACCAACTCTCAAACTCTCTTTAATCTTAAGTTAACCCCCAATCTATCAACCACTCAAAAGAAAAAATTAGCATTTAGTGCACAATTAAACATCTAGGGTGAATCTATAAATGTGTATCCCACTCTTTGGCAAGTGGGGAGGGTAAAAAGATCCATGAAAACACTCAATCGAGGGAAGACCTCGTTCATGGTTTTAAGACCTTAATCGAGGGCATAAAACCCCAATCAAGAGCTTAAATCAACATAAGACCTGAATGGAGGGTCTCTAAAACATGTTCTTAAGTCCTTGATCAAGATCTCAGCCTCAATTGAGGCTTTAAAATTCCACACACCTTCCTCATTTTCACATGTTTTCATAGAGTTGCAACTTCTAAGGGTGAAATCCCTTCATCTCTTCCCTGAAAAATAGTGGACTTGATGTTAATAGATTCATCATAGAATCCTCTATCAAATAATATAGAATTTTCCAATTTTTTATTATATATATATATATATATAATACAGAATTTTATTTGCTTGATAAAGAAAGAACCCCCAAAAATCATTATCTTAAAAATTACACAACTAAGAAATTATAAAAAATATTTGGATATTGGACATTTATTCTTAAAAAATATATTTTTATTTATTTATACATAAATAAGGAGAGAAAATATTGTGAATTTAAAGCTGTATGAAATGGAATCCAGAAATTAATTAATCAGCTTCAAAAAAAAATACAAATTTTTAACCTAGAAAAATTAAATATTTGTAAGATAAATTATATTATGTGTATATGTATATTTGAAAATTATATATTTAACATTTAAATAATTATTGTGAACAAAATTCACATACTACCTTGAATGTATCTTATGTAAAAATATAAATATAAAGGTGAGTTATCACAACACCCTCATATTACATCATTCAACCATTATGATGGAGACTAAATAATAAAATGGATGGTAAGGGAAAGCGTATTACTAGGTTTGTTTCATCTCTACACTTCAAAATATACAACTCTAATAGTGACTATAATTTGATCCCATTTTTTTTTACTAGTAGTATCTATACTTATTCTTTGATCCTTGACTCAAACTAAAAAACATTTTGAATATGTTATATAAGAGAAATACAAAAATACTCTCATTGCATAAGATTTATTTTGGTTTTTCACCATATTTTTTCCACATTTTTTACATCTATTTCAAGCTATGTTACAACTTACATATTCGAGCATGTTTTTAGTAGTAACTTGATCCCATTTTTTTACTAGTAGTATAGACACTTATTCTTTGATCTTTGTAAAAAAAACATTTTGAATATATTATATAAGAGAAATACAAAAATACTCTCATTGCATAAGATTTATTTTGGTTTTCTACCATATTTTCTTCCATAATTTTTTACATCTATTTCAAGCTATATTACAACATATATATTCAACCATGTTTTTAATAGTAACTTGTTCCCATTTTTTTTAGTAGTATAGATACTTATTCTTTGATCCTTGTAAAAAAACATTTTGAATATATTATATAAGAGAAATACAAAAATACTCTCATTGCATAAAATCTATTTTGGTTTTCCACCATATTTTCTTCCACAATTTTTACATATATTTCAAACTATATTACAATCTATATATTCGAACATGTTTTTAGTAGTTGCTAATCCCTATGACAGTCTAGTAGAAATTATTCAATTTGTTTTCATCCTCAATAATAATAATATTCATTGATAATAAAATCAAAAAAATCAAATCAAATCCTCAATAATAATAATATTCATTGATAATGAGTCCCCGAGGTGTAGGACAGTCGGTGATGAAGTGTGTTGTTAAGCCACTCTGTGTTATTAAAGTCACCGGTTCGAAACCTGCGGGGACAAAAAATCCAACCATGTTAAGGGTTGGTGTGGCTCAGGCCGAGTGCGATCCTCGGATGATTTTGACAACTTAGATGCCCCTGAATCGCGGTTTCTCAAGCCACAGGTTAATCGCATAGCCAACAAATCCCGCACAAATTAACAAACAAAAAAAATATTCANAAAATTAAAAAAATAAAATCAATTGCTAAGCTTATATGTTTTCAATGATTAATAAACTTATATGTGTTTTGAAGTGTAGAGATGAAATAAACCTCTTAATAAACTTTCACTTACCTACCATTATACAATTCTTCTCCCACGTGATGGAATGGTGTAGTTGGGATAACTCGCCTTCATAATTTTGTATGGACAACTTTTTGGAATGTGATGCCTCATAAATCCTAGGCAAGATAGACCCCACCAATCATAAGAGCGTTTGATTTAGGAACCTATAAAACTCATCTTTCCATTCCTCGTTCTCAACCATGGGATCCAACAAAGCCCACACATGGGTACTATTTGTAAGAATAACCTAATTTTCCAATCAAATTTCCACGTCGTTGGTTAATATTTCATCATGTATAAATGTGTTTCCTATGCTAAAAGTGTATCAACATAATATCATATCTTATTAGGAATTGCTGGTGTGGAAAATCATATTTATGTTCTTATCATGGCCACTCGACATATTTTAATGTGGGAAATGCTCTTATTCTAAAGATAAGTTGGAAATTTGGGGTTTTGAAGTTTTGAGAGTTAGTTTTAGGTATTAATGGTGTAATTTATCTCACAAAGTTGAAAATTCATATACATTTTATTATATTTTTTATTAAGATTAATAAATAAAAAAAATTAAAAACAAAATTTATATAAAAGAATTATGCCTCAAATATGTTTATTGTTTCTTTATCACCAAAATATTAAGTGGAAAGTATGTGAGATCTTATTGCTTAAACATGTGGAGATGACCACATATTATCATTAAATAAGAACCTAAAGACTCAAAATATTAACTCTAATTAATTCAAAAACTTTAACTTTAACCAAAGTGTTACAATCTTGAACCTGGTTGATTTTATTCCTGTTATTATAATTTTCTATTCTATAATTGAGTAATGAAAATAATTATTAAAAGGTGTTACAACCTTGACCATAATTTATGAGAGAGTTGTATTTCATTCATATTATTATAATTTTTTATTATGTAATTGAGTAGTGCACATGGATGGAATATCAAATAAAATCACAATAATAAGTGATTATGTAGTGTCCCACTAGATCATAATGTTTATGCGTTAGTGACTTATTATGTTTTTCTAATTTTTAGATTATAAGTATGTGAATAATAAAAGTATATCATAGTACTTATTTTTTAGTTGGAATTTTTATGTTTTTTTAATTCTTTTATGAGAATAATAAGAGCATGCAATAGTTCCTATTTTATATTTGAGTTTTTCTTTCACATATTTTTGCCAAGATAAATCTTGTATTCCATGTTTTGTGGTTTTATTCTATTGTAATTTTATTCTTATTTTCATGGTTAATTGTAATAACATAAAACATATGTTTCTAACATTATTAAATCTTAAATATAAGTAAACCACTATAAAATAGAGTAGAGTAGAGTCTCATTGGATTTGGATTTGTAGTAGCTGGATATTTAAAATATGTTGTAACAAACTATATATTGGATTATTAAATGTAGTTTACGAATAATATTGATATCATAATTATTTTATTTAAGGTATTTGTAAAATAGTTGTAATATATACTCATTAGACTTGGGAGGTATAAAATAGTGAGATAATTACACCTCGTGGATTTAGAGGCGCGAGGAGGAATATAAGGAAGAAATGTCATTAACTATAAGCATAATAGTATTGACCGCTAATTGAGAGAGCAAGTTTGGACCATTCCATGAGCATTTCATCTCTAATAAAAATCTTGGATCTCACTTTTAAGACATAGAAAGTCAAATAATGAAAATGCAAGCTCTAAAAATATATATTCCTAGCAGTGTGTTAAAATTAATGGAATGTAAAGTGAATATCAATCCCTATAGATATGAAATGGATGTTGCTAAGTCAAATCATAGATTGTAGTAAATGAAAATTTATTTCAATGTTATGGAGAAAAAAATAGCATTTTCTAAACTAAATCTAAAAGAATATACAGAGACTTTGTAAAAATATTATATAGATATACATAGATTAAAAAATAAATTACTAATAACTAAGTAGGAGATATTCAAAAATCTTATCAACTCTTTGCTATGCATGCATGATACTCCAGTGGAACAAGGCGCTTGAGAGTTGACTCCAGTCTAACTTGGGTACATGAGTGAGAGAGTCCTTTACTTATCTCTCTCTTGACTAGGTGCATGCATGAGAGATAAGTTGAGAGAAACTCTAAATTGCATTACCATTTCCCCCTCCCGGCGAGTGTTTTTTCAGCTCTCTAATAATAATAATAGAGTTGAGAGAGTTTGAGAATCTAATTCATATAGACATCATTTATCAATATTTATTGAGTAATCATGTATTTTAAGGAAGAACTTACCTTCTCTAAATCCCCATGTATCTAGCAATCTCAAGTAGAAAATAACGTAAAGATTTTAATGAACGAAAGGATGGACAAGTTATTTTGATATATCTATATTGTAAACATAAATATGGAATATACTTTAGAAAATAAAATCTATAATACATTTAAATAACTATTACAAAGTTCATGATAATGCTTAAGATATAAAATAACACACAAATCACATAATGAATAAAGAAGAGTACGAGTGAGTGTGAAAGAAGAAAGGATTGCAATTTATATAAATTATATAATATAAACAACAATGAAGGTATAAAGGTATAATTACCTACCTAAGTTAATATAATATGTGGAAATCAGATAGAGATCATAAAAAAGGAAGTTTGGATATAGAATTTAGAAAAAAAAATAGAACACCAAACAATATTGAGGGGTTATTGTTGCAAACAAAATATATGGAATTGGTTTAGCTAATAGAAATTATGCCAGGAAAATCGTAAATGTTGTGAGCAGTTTGGCCTTGTTGTAAACCCACAACCTTGTCCTTTGTCTACTACTATAGTGTTTTATCCACTTTCCTCATTTTTTCCAACATTATGACCTCATTTCAATTTTTCTCATCACCTAACGATTGGTATATTACGAGTTAACTATAGAAATAACAAAAGCCAAGCTCTAAATAACATGCACCAAAAACAATACACAATGAAGTATGTTAGAGAACAAAAAGGTTTATAATATATTTAAGTATCATTAGAGAAATGAAAGCTTCCCAAATTATAACATCTAGTGAAAATAAGTTAAGGTATGGAATCCCACAAAAGTATTACCCAAACACGTATGTGTGCGCACACACATACAATGACACTAATTCCATAAAATTGTCACTATGTATTATTCTAGATTTTTCGTTAAATATGTTTGATCCAAAACAATGAACAAGTCACAACCATTATCACAACTAAAGCATACTATAGTAGGCTATAAATGAATTCAATGTAGGACAAATTTGCACCATATCGATTGTCTCGAATGAAATGTGTACTATGTGTAACCAATAATTCCTTTCAATTTACCCTCATATTTCTTCGTACAATAGGAAATGTGCGATATTCAGTTTGAATTACCTATACAAACTTAAGTCTCATTCATATTAGTTATTGTATATATTAATCCATCTTTTGGGGGGTATGTGAGACTACTTACATAATGGCCACCTTAATCTCATCATCAATAATAGACTTCTCCACTCTAATAGTTAGATCAACAACTAAAACATCTAGTGCGGGTACTTCGAAGGGCATGTCAGTCAAGTCTCCATTAAGAGATAGGAAATCCTTTCCAATGACCTTTAGAAATACAATAATAGGTAATATTACTTGAAACAAAGGGGACAGGCTCCACCATCTATAGGGTTTCATAGTAACCAAATTAAAGGGTATCTATCACAACCCCAAGGTAGTGTCACACAATTGCCAAGGTGTTGGGACGAAATGTTTCAGATAGAGGTGAACCCTTGGGGTTGTGACAGTATCCTTCAAGATCAAATGCAATATTCCACTATGTTTAATATCAACAAAGTGTTGCACCAAAATACATAACTTAAAAAAAAGGTAAACCTTGTTAAACAATAGTCTTATTTATCGAAATTATTAAAATTAATTAAAATAATATTCCATGTGAATAAGAAACTAACTTTCCAAAGACTAAAAAAATACAAAATGCAATAATACACACGCACACGCGACATTGTAAAGTTACAATCAACTCAAAATAATCAAGAGAAAGGCACTTATATGCCTCCAATGAAACCCATTTATTAAATTAAAATAAAATAAATAGAAAATCATTCATCATGATTATGTGCTAAAGCAAGTAAAATTGGTACAACCTGAATGAGATTTCATCTAAGAAACAATTTGTAGTTATTCCTATTATCAAAATGTAGTACGGAACACATTGGTTGGACTTTGAATCTATAGAAGTACCCAAAATAGACTCTACAAATGCCATCTAAAAATTGGCTCGTGCTTATTGGTTTCCTTCATCAAGGGTATCACAATTATCTTTGTACTCTTATGTGCTCTCTTAAGAGTAGAGGTTAACAAAATATTGGTGAAAGGTTGAGGTGGTTTGACGAGATGGTTGGGATATAGGTCTTGCATTCTTCCCACTCAGGTTCAAATCCTCTATGAGACCTTGGCCCATTGTCATAAGGATAGAAGGATAGGTAGCCCCTAGGAGTGGGACTCCCCTCATGGGTGTGTCTCTCAACGTCTTAGTGCTTTCTAAGTCATAATTTTTCTACTTGGTGTTGGTTTGCGGGATATTGGCACTGACCTATGGTTTATAGTGGAAGTTAGCCGGATTAAAACTGGTCATCACCCAAGTAATCCTAACCACTTACCGATTCACCTAGATCTAAAAAAAACTAGTGAAAAAAGATAAACAAGTAAAGCAACTGACCTTTGGAAGAAGCTAAATTGAATGTGAAGATATACCAAAATCATAAGCAGTAGTTTTCCAAAAATAGTTAGCCTTGATGGATATTGGTGAAAGTAAAGGTAATAAGATGAGGAAAACATTGAGGTGATGGTCTTATGGATATTTGTTCAAGTAAGGTCGTGGTCATACTAGGTTTTACAATCTTAACTTCTAACCAAGTTAATACATTTCAGGTTTCTTAGGACTCTCTTGAGGTAATTTAAACATGTAGACAAAGTTAAGCAATTTTATTTAAGATCAATTTGATAATATTTATTTGAGTTAAAAAGGAAAAAAAACCTAGGAATTATGTGTGGAACCTTGAGAGAATCAATAAAATTAACTCTGTTAGCACTAGAAGTCACCCTCAAATTGCATAGAAGGTAAGCCTAGTACCCATCAGTTTATACAGTAAATGTAAATGAGTTTTAAGAGGCCAAATGGAGAAGACTCAATGAAAATAACGTTCTAACTCATAAATATGGATTGGTATGCACAAGCAATTGAGGTCTTGGATCAACTTCAGTGAGTAAGTTGGAGTAAAGGTGAGTAGGAGGAATACTTTGGTGAGAAAAGTGTAGAGGTATGTCGTGAACATCAGGCCTTCCAGCAGCCTAAGGAAGAAAAACTTAAACACAAGATCCTCTTGGATTCAAATTTCAAGGAAATTGAAAGAAATCATAATAACATTATAATCAAACATTCATCATAATATAGTCACAACAATCCATGTGAATCAGTCAATCATGAACTCTCTCAGTATCAAAGGTAAATAAGATGGAGTAAGAAAGATGACTTAGATTAATCAAGAAGTCTCAAATCAAGACATAACCAAAGAACCAGTGTTCTTCATCAAAATATTACAATAGCATGGAGCCTAGCTCAACCATTTGACCTTTAACAAAATATCAGAACTAGCTACTTATACTCAGAACTGTTGCAACCACCAGGAGTGTGATCGAACCATTGCATTCAAAGTTTTTAGTCAATGCCTGCTCTGTCAAACTGTGCAGGCCTTCTTATGTCAGATGCAAGCCCAGATCAGTGTGGACTCTGCGAGAAAATCTATCCACCAGGGAGCTTTGGACTGACAATCAGCCCCCATGACCCGTCTCTCCATGCATTCGATTTATGGGGTGAGACGAGGTCTCAACCACCGCTCCCATTTCCATTAACTACCTTCATTGAGATAAGGACGAGGCCTGACACCCATGAATGTTCCAGGTGGTGCCCATGACTTCTTCGAGTCAATCTTGACACCTCGAGGCCAAGCAGATCTTCTTTTGTGACCAAATACGGGCGCTTTTGGCCTTTGGTGTAGCTCCTCTCCATCGCTCCATCTTCAATGTGACCTAGGGCCATGACCCTATGCAATTGCGTGATTGCGAGCACTACCAAGGGTTGTCTGAAAGCAAACCACTTTTGTCCCCGCAATTCACCATGAACCGCCATGTGTCCCTTTCTAAAAACCACAATTTTGATTGCGGCCCGCCCTTGAGATTTTAAAACGTGTGTACCTTCTGACCCCGCAATTTGGCATGACTGTTGATCTTGTTATTTAATAGTAGGCCCTCTAATCAATGGCTCAGCTCTAGCACATTTTAGATTGATGGATCAGATCTTCCCCTTCAAAACAATGGTCGAGATTTACTTTGCGGATCGGCCTTTGGGAATTTCAATTATCAAACTCCATTTGTATTCTACTTCTTTTATCTTGAGTGAAGGATCTGGCGACGTGTGGCTCCTATTGATCGACGACTCAGATTCTCTTTAGGCGCTTCAGGCTTTGGCCCTTCAGGACTTTGCAATGTTTCTCATTTTAAAACTCCCGGAGTGATAGATCTGATGATGTGTGGCTCTTGTTGATCAACGGCTCAGATCTATTTTGCACCTTTGGGACTTCGGGCCTTCGGCCACTTCGGCCACTTCGGCAGCTTTAGAAAATTTGGTGCTTTGGCGACTTCGGCTCTTCAGGTCTTTGGGACTTCTAAGCATTTCTCATTTCAAATATCTCGAAGCTCATTTACCCGAAGGCTTGGATCGGCTACCATTTGACCCCTTTAAGATCAACAGTTCATACTCACTTCGGGGCCTTTTTCTATGGTGCTATACTTCGTGCAAGTTTGTACTCCCGAATGCCCGTGAGCCACTGATCTAGACTTTTCTTGGAATCTTCGTCATTGAAAGATTAAAAATGCCTTCTGCTTATGCTTCAATCCTGAAACAGACTACTAAGAAAGTTGCGCTTTGTGTTCATGGTTGCGTCCTGCATGATCAAGGATTTGGACGACTGGCTATGAGCTGAGAAAACAAGGAGACCAGTGACTGAAACACAAGATGCAAGTGCTCGCCCTTGGAGAAAACAGAGGGGCTTGGGGCCAAGATTTCACTCGAGTGAGATATTAAAGGAAAACCAGGGCACACAAATGAAAAAGGGAAAACATAAAACGATTTACAAGACGAAGGGGGGAAAACTTAAGATTTGGTATGTGAAAAGGATGGAGACGAGGAAAGACTACAAACCCGGTTATATCGACACACACCTATGGCCCTTCACAACCCTATGTGATAACAAACTCTATAAAATGTTTAGGCAAATAATAATCGACATGGGTGAATTGCCTTCCTACCTTAGTTTCTCATGTACTTATAGGGATCATGCTGAAACTAGATCCTCTGCAACCTCGCCAGTCCATGTTTGATGGTCCATCCACTGTCTTTCGAGTTATTGTTTAGATACAAACTAGAAATAAACACATTTTTTAGATGGCTTGAAATAAAAAATTACAAAGGTGATAATACTAATCAAATGAGATATTATATAGAGTTTTATTCAAATAGATGGTAGCTATAATTGTCATAGCCTTTAATAGTGCCAAACTTGTCATTAATCACTTGCTAGAAAATGAAAGAATTCATTCTCTACTCACATAGAAGTTCTTGCCCAAGAAGGTGTGGTTATTCGCAAACAAATACATAGACAATTAAAGTTGTAACCACTTTCATAAAAATATAATTGCAAATTTCAAACATTTTCCAAATAACAAATACATAGAAAATTAATGTTGTAAAAATTTTCATAAAAATATAATTGCAAAGTTCAAACCTTTTCCAAATAACTCAAGCAATTAGTCATGCAACTTGCATTTGAAATGGTGTTCAAATTAGAATTGTATTGGTGCTAATTAACCCCAACAACAAACTTATGAGCATACTTGATGGGAGCTAAGAAAACTACCTTTTCAGCACCTCCTCGTTAAACATCAACATAGAAATATTATCATATGGAGTTTAAATTGTAAATTATTCTCTACCCATCATTGCTCCTTATAGCTTATGAAAGTCATTAAAATTAGAAACAAGTTGTTAGTTGAAATATTTTTCTAAGAAACAATAGAGAGAGGATGTATTTGGCAAGAAGAAAGGAACAAAGATGCACTTATATAGAAATATTTTACTCTTCCATGACATGGGGAACATCGGAGCTATCAATAAATCCCTCCCTCACTGCAATATTCATATTATGTGGCATCATAACTAATATTTAAATGTTTCTTGCAACAACCAAAGTCAAAATAAACTGACAACTTGTTGCACTCCCATTTAGACATCCTTGTTGCTTCCACCCATTATTTTAACCCTAGTAGACACCATTGGAGATGGAATCCCTTCCATACATTGCTTGGTGCCTTGGGTTTCTGTGTAATTTTCACATAATTTAGAGATGCAGTTGATAGCTAAAAAACCACCATGGTTATACCAATTTAGTGGGCATCTCTCCTCATGTTGAATGAATAGTTGACTACATGGTAGAAATTCTCTATGAATTTACATTTATGATCATTGTTAAAATATCCCCATGTTAAGAGTTACTACCCACATGTCATTATTTCAATGAGAAAGCTAGCTCCAAAGTTCAAAGGCCGTGCACCACCATCCACTATTTTCTAGAAGAAATTGTAGTGAATAAGAGCCACCATGTAGATGATCATGAGGAGCTACAACAACAACAACGTATAAAACCATAGATGGATATTCCACTAATTGGACGCTAAATTAACTAGACATTTGTTGACGCATGCCCTATAGGGGATTGAAACAAAAGCTATGTAACATTTAGTAAATTTATTCCAAAGTGACAACCATGACCATATGTTGTTTTTGAGTGCTAAGAATCCAAAGAGAAGTTACGAATTGTTGTAACTTGTAGCATCCCTAATCTAACACACTAAAATATCAATTAAGAAGAGTTACTACCTAGTGCTCATGTACTTGAATGCACCATATGATAGAGCCAAGGAAAATTTTAGGGGCAAATTTTGTTCATGGGAAAAATTATGGGGGTTCCAAATTTTGATTGGGCGAATTTTTTGAGTTGTGTTGTTTTTTTTATCATTCACCCCCAATTTATTTAAAAAAATTATGTATAAAGGGTTAGCCCATACTTATTTATGAGGGATATGGGAAAAAAAAATTCCCTTCAAATTTCAACTTGCAACCTTCCATTCACCCAAATTCCAAAAAAAATGGGGATTTCTAGTAACTATTTTTCCCTCCCCATTTGGTATAAATTAAGCTTCATGCTTTCATTTTCCCCAATTTCATAGTATGGGAATTATGTATTTGAATGCAAACTTAATACCATTGAGTAGAGCATGATTTCTTGGCAGAGAGGAGCACCATTAAGCACGATTTATTGGCAATGTCTGGAGGGTATTTAGATAAGGGTATTGGCAGAGCAAAGCACCATTGAGTAGTAACATGATACTTTGGCAGCGTCTAGAGGTATGTATACACCATGATTTATTGATAGCATCTTAGGGTATTCAGATCATGGTATTGTCATAGCAGAGTACCATTCAATAGTAGCATAATATTTTGGAAATGTCTGGAGGTATGCACACACCATTTCATTCTTGATGTCACAAATCAAACACAAAATTGATGAATATTTGAATTTGTGAAGAAATAGTTCTAAGACAAGAGATGGATTGGAACCTAGGGAAGATCAGGAAATCCATGGTTTGATTTAAAAATATTGAAGAATCATTATTACAGGACTTATTCATTCATTCCTTTTGAGCTCTTTTTTGATTTGATATGTTAGTAAGAGAGAGATATTTGGTTGGTCTTGAAGACCCTCGTTATATCATACCAAACGATCAAAAGAAAACAATGATTATTCTACGATCAGATGATTATTGGCCATGATTCAGGATCAATTAGATGAGGATGAAACTAACCCCCCGTCATTAAGTTTCTTTCTTCTACATTTGAAAAATGCATTGTACTATTCATTCATTCATTCATCAAACTCTTCATATGACTTGTGCTCAATTTTTCTATCTAAAAGGAGTAGTTCATATCGGGTTAGTTTTAAAAATGCTATGAATCTCCTTCCTCCCCATACATCTAATAGAATAATATACATTATTCCATTATGAAGCAATGGACGAATGAACTCTCCTCAAGAGTGAACAAATGTTATGGAAAATATATCTTTACCCATTAGATAGGTTGGACTTATACATGATCAGTGGATGAATACATATACTAATGAGAAAGAAAAAATACTAATTTCATTTCTTTCTTTCTTTATTTCTGTCAGATACCCTCTGATTCAATTCATTCAAAATCTTGTTTTAAGGAGTTATAATCAATGTTTTTTTTAACTTGAGAGAATTTCCATATTCAATGGGGGAAACATTTACTATATAAAATAACAATGAGCATAAGTAGATCCAGTTCCGAGGATCCATATTCCCCTCCACTGATATGTGCTCTTCTTCAAACAATTTATTATCATGCTCTGTTGATTCTCGATGGCTAGTGGAAGGTAAGGTACTTTGATTATTAAAATAAAATGTGTTGAGTGACTCCTCACATGCACTTAATGAGTAGTAATATATCATCAAGATGATTGATTGATCAAGAACATGTTAATGTTCACTTGTTAATGATTGTTGATTATTCAATCATCAACAGTCATCAAGAGCTAATGTGAACTATCATGTTCACTTGAACTCATGTTAGTTACACTCAAGAACAACATATTTTAACCACATCAATGTGTGATCGAGGGTGTTGATCAATCAATCTTGATCTCTTACTCCTCATCAACACCTTACTATTGATTGAGTGAACAATTTGACTAAATTGATTGTTAGAGAAATCATAAGTGTTAGTTAACTACTATGATTGATCACTTCTAAAGTGAAAGAAAACCCATTAACTTGATGATCAAGTTTAATGATCTTTTTACTCGATGTTCATTTATCTTTTCATAGGGTGGTAAAGAGACTTATTATCAACCTAACCCATAGCAAGAGGTGTGGTTCATGGATTATTATCCAAACAACCCGCTAGTTCAGTAAGATAACAAGCCTAATAGTGGCATGAGAGGTCCAAAACTACATTTTACTCTTCCAATAACTCAATCTATTCCCTTCATTTCTTTGGTTGGATAACAACTAGTAAGCTATATTTCTTCATTCGATAACAATCTATCTCACTTAAGGCTCTTTAACTTTCCAATGCAATTTAATTAGCACAATTCCTGGTGTTTCTCGCAAAGTCGGTGCATCATTTGTGCCATCACCGGCCACAATAATGAATTTCCCAAAGTTGTGCATAATTTTATCTCCAAGATATGCTTGTCCAATGGAAAGGATCTTGCCATGACCAACACTCATAAGGTAGCTTTTACAAAATAAAAAGAAGTTTACCATTTCAATAATATTCTAAACCAAAAAAGTTTTCAACTTCAATTTGTCACAATAAAGTAGCATCTTAGGCAATAAAAATATGTTATATTTTTTTGTTAATAGCATACTCATATCATTCGAGTTCTTTTCACAAAAATTAGGTCCTTCTATTTCCATACCATCATCTCTTAAGATACCACATTTTGTTGCAATTACTTTTGTTGTGTTTATATTATCCCTAGTAACCACTATCACTATAATACATCGAGTTATACAAACTGAAACAACTTCTTTGACTCGAGGATGCACAAGATCCTTTATGCCAATAATCTCAATAAAATACATGTATAACCTAAACCAACTCTCTATCACTATAATATATTGATTTATACAAATTGAAACAACTTCTTTGACTCTAGGATGCACAAGATCCTTTGTGCTAATAATCTCAATAAAATACATGTATAACCTAAACCAACTCTCTGGATGGTATTTTTATATGGATAATAATTATTGTCCAATACTATAAAATCAAGGCAGATAGTTTGAAGATATTCAATAAAAAAAACACCAATGATATTCATAGGATAACTACTTGTTGCTCCATCCATTGCAAAAACACTTTTAGTAGCATATATAACTTTTTTACACATTTTTTTTGGACAATTTTCAAGGCATCCCATCAATAAGCTTGACTTTTTCCATTAAGAAATGTTTCCACGATGATCGTTATTTTCCTCATAGAGTTAAAAAGACTCATTTTTTATTATTCAAGATTCACTTCATTGTCTAACAAATTCCCCACCCCACGATGATAATCCAAACTTTAACAAAGTAGAAACAATAGGTGTGCCTAGAATTTTAGGGTTTCCCTCTTTACTTATCACCATCTCACCCATTCATTATGAAATATGCACTATAAAAGAAATTTCAACACTCTTCTAGGAATTTTATATCTCAAATCCTTAATGTCTTTAACACTTCCAATCTTCTTGATATTGTCAGTAATCTATAATTTTAGACCACCATATGGTTTGTTGTTAGGGTCATTATCTTGTCACTAAAAATACATGTTATTGACCCGATTGTCTCACATACTAAAGATGTCACATAGGTTCTAGATCATTCATCATCTTCTTCACTGCAAAATAAAATATCAATGTCACAACCAATGGTAAACCATATGGAACTTCATGACATTTGTAAAATTATTCACTATATGAAGTGCATCATCTCTAGACCATGATTGGTGACTAATTAGCTTCTCTAAAATCATATTTAATGTTAAGACAAAGAACATAACAATGGAAAAAGTTAATTATATTTTTCCCATCATTATTTCAACACAATTAAATTTGACTTGCAATGGAATTTCATCTTCACCTCCTTTTGGCAAGGTTTCCAACAATTTTCCCCAACTATCTGTCATGCCAGAAATAGTGAATCATATTTTACCAAAGCCATCATGAACCTTTGTTCTTAAAAAAATAACAGTACTATCCTTCACAATGATTGGTTCGTTGTCATTTATTGACACCTAGAAGAGGGCCAACCCAAACATCCCTATGGGGCTTCCACTATGTACAATATTCCTTCTCCTAGATCCATTGTTACGTTTGCTAAAGAGTATGCTTTTGCATTCAGTTCTCTGTAAAAACAAGTGAAAGATATGTTATTGATCTGGTCATGATATTGTTTGTTTTTCTCATGCACCTAGTGATCAATGTTGTTAAAATACATGGTACTTGTAGCTAGCTTATAATCATTTTGAAATATCCATATACATCTAGCTCTGGTACCTCTCTACAAGGCCAAATTTAGTAACATGTTTGGTGCCATTAATTTTTCCAAATTGTTTGTGCCCCTTCCCAGGCCTAATTTAAAGGTGATCCTTATGTTTTTTTGGAGAAGGATCCACCCTCCTACTCCACACAAGTTGGGGTTGTCCTTGGATGCATTGTTCAAAAATATTTGAATTTGAGATAGATCTCTATAAGATGTTTTTAGGATTCGAGGGAAACTTCCTTTCCATATAACTATTATTACTACTAGATTGACCTTTAATTGATTAAAAAATCTTCTTGAGCTGAGAAATTTACCCCAAAATATGGAGTCATTGTGCACTAATCATATTGACTAGATGATGAAAAGGGATAAAGCTTGGTCCTTGTGCTTTGTTGAGTTGATCAAGTTCTCCAAGGCTTTGGATAAGTCTTTCCCTCCCAGGACTGCCTATGCCTTAATAGTCTTTTTTTCACACTTCACATCTCATTGGAGAAGCGACTATGTATAAATATATGATCCACTTATTTCACTATTTTGAGAAATGAGCATATCATAGGCCCCTCCCATCCTCTACATTGCAAATCATCCCATGTCAAGTTTGAATTATTTAAAGCTAGCCATATGAACACCTTAGTCTTTGGGACACTTTGATTTCCATATATTTTATCACCAATACTTGTGGACCTTACCCTCTATCCCTAAAAAGTTTGTCAAATAGCCTAGTTTAATAGAATAAAATCCATTGTTTGGGTCGACCCCCATTGTAAATAGTCTCCTTTCTCTCTGAATTTGATACATGCACATACCAATTGTGAAATACAGTTTTGATGAAGTATCTCCTACCAAAGGCCCTTCTTAGTGATCAGATCTCATCTTCCCTTAGATACCAAAGCTCTTGAGAAAAGTCCCAAATTCTTTATTCCCTCAATTTCCAAAACCCTTTGAATTGGAAATCACTTCCCACCGAACAATTGGATGTCCCCCCTCTTCTCTATTTCCTTTACATATGTAGGTGAAACATGAGTTCATTCGTTTATCCAATGCCTACTTGGGTACATTTCCTAGTGATATCCAATGCACAATAATAGGTTGTAATACACTTTTAATCAAAATCACTCTAGTCGCCATCAAAATCCATATATAGGTTCATTGAGACAATCTTCTCTTTAGTTTGTCTACTAAACAATTCCAATCTTCGACTCTATATCTGTTAGGTTGTAGGTGGAAGCCTAAATACACCATTTTGTCATCAAAATTATGAACAAAAAAAGGGAGTAACCGCTCAATCATATCAAAATTCCCATGGGGCACTAGGTTAAAATGGATAGAAGATCTAGCTTGATTAATCTTCATCGATGTTTCTCTAAAAAAATCCTTAGAATTCTTTCAAAAATATTTTCTTTTGCATATAGTGTTATCAACACATGAAGAAATTGTATTTCATTATGCTCCGAAATAAATTATGTGAATTTTTTTGGGGGGAGAATCAAAAGTCTTTGCTTTTGCTTCTGACTCATTTCAAAAAACTCGAATACCGTCAACAAGAATGAGGTGGGAAACCTTAGCATGCCTTGTCACTAGAATACCTTGGATATCTGATCCAAATAGGATCTAGAGAAGACTAAGGATAACTCAGAATTCGCAGAAGCAACCCAGGAAGCTCAGAATGGCCTCAGTAGACAGAAAAAGGGGAAAAATTCAAATTCCTCAAAACTCGGTGAAATTGGCATCATCGCGAAGATCGCGTCGCAAGCTTTGCAATGGTGTAAATGTCTCATCAAATAGAGTTACGAATCAAAAGATATATGTGGTCAAATTTTTGGCCAACCTAGCCCAATCAGTAGGGATGAGTCAGCGTTTGTACTGTTGATGTTAGCATCAGTACGAATGATGTCATCATATGTACAGTGTATGTGGCACACGCAGAGGGTGACATGTGTCATGTTGACGTCAACATGGTGATGTGGCAACACCAAAAGCTGCCATGTGTCACTCATTTTTGGACTTTTCCGGTCAAATCCGTGAACCAATGGGAAGGTGCCATGTGGTCATCAATACAGCCACATGGTAGACCGTACAGCCACCCGGTAGGTGACGTGGCAGGATGACATGGCAGAGGTGATGTGGTTGTCCATGCCATGAGGTGATGTGGGCCAATGAGTGGTCGCCATGTGGACTAGTCATGCGTTGCCACGTGGCAGAGGGAAAATTCCCAAGGATGCCAAGCAATCGAATTTCAAAAGGGGTAAAGGGTTGGTTGGCACCAACCCAGTCCGCCAAACTTGGAGCAAGTTCCACCAAAATGGTGGCATATATCAACTATCCTCTAGAGTTAGCAACATATCACAACTATCTACCACAGTTAGCAACATATCACAACAATCTGCCATATCCGGTGATAAAGGTTCTATGGCGGGGTAAAACGGGAGGCTTGTGGATTTGACCCCGGAACCTCCCCAACAACTAAGCCTTAATATAACTCTGACAACCAACTAGCCTAACGGTTATGTTGGTACATCCACCCACCTTTATTACTTAAGAGTCAAGTCTGCCAGAGTTCAGGGGGAGACCATGGAGGCGTGTGACTGTACACATGGCACAAAAATTGATAATTTTCCCATGAATTAATTGTAGGTGAAAGCACAAAAATCGAGATGAATTTTCTCAAGGGCTTGAAAGTGCCAAAATCAGATTGAGGCGTGGAGATAGTCGTTTTTGGGTAATTTGATGCCACAAATTCAGTGGTGTTATTTGTTTTCTGATATGAGCAAATATTATGCAGCTTAGCTCCAGAATGAGGTATACTTATGTATTTTTCCAAATTCTTTTGTTGAGTTAATAAAAAGGCCTACCCATTTGAGAGCAAGACCCAGAGACGTAGTCCACCAAGGACGAACTCAGTTATCAAGTTTTTGTTTTCAAATCTGATGCATATGTCTCTTCATTATTGAGTTATTCCTTCTTTATGGTACACTTCAATTTATGCTCTTTTAATACAATTCTTTAATAAGTCACATGGATGAAAAGATCTCAGATCATGTTGGTATCAGAGCATTCTTCTTTGACTTGAATTGTTGAGTGTGAATGCTTACTAGGGCCAAGAAAAAGTAGGGTGAATGAACTCTTAAGAAATTCAAACCCAAAGTTGGTTGTGCATCCCGAAGGAAGAAAATGGCCGAAGAGGACAAGCGTGATGAACATGAGAAAAAAATCCATATGGTCTTTTATTACATGTTAGAAATGGTCGAGCGAATGTATGGAGACTACGAGAAGAGGATGAAGAAGAAAGTGAAGAAAAAGGAAGCACAAGCATATGATAATGCTTCAGTGAATCAAGGATCCGGAGGAGACCCTCCTGAGCCTCCATCTTCACCATCAAGTTCTATCTCTTCGTCCTCTGAGAATTCTCATCATTCTCATGATTCTAGCAATAAAATTTCTTTTAAGAAACCATTGTTAAAGCTTGATGTAAAATTTGCTTTACCTATGTTTAATGGAGATGCTAATCCTGAAAAGCTAGATAATTGGATCCGATGGGTTGAAGTATATTAATGTGTTCAACAGATTGATGAAGAGGAAGTTAAAGTGCAATTGGCCTCTCTTCGGTTGGAAGGCACCACTCTCATATGGTGGGAGAGAAAACTTCAGAACATAAGTAAGTGTGGTAATCTTCTTTCCTCATGGTCGGAAGTTAAATCAGTGATAAGGAAGAAATTTTATCCATTGGGTTATTTACATAAATCAATGATGGAATGGAAAACTTTAAGACAAAGTAAAAGTCAAACTATACAAAGTTTCATGAAAGAATTTAGGAAGAAATCTCTTGCATTAAGCATTCCTTTGGATTCTTATGAAACTTTAATGAAGTATATTGGTGCACTTCACAGTTATATTTGTCATACTTTACTATTGTTTAACCCCACCAGTCTTGATGAAGTTTATGTGCAAGAAAATCACCTTGAGAATAGGGGAAATCATGTTCAAGAAGATCCCACAAAGAAACCTTCCAATCTCCCACATAAGCAGTTTAAGAAATTTAAAAGGAAGGACAAAAAGACCACCACTGTAAAGAGGGAAGAAGGAAAACCATCTTTCAATCATTGCAAGAAGAATGGTCATGATGATGAACATTGTTGTAAACTACATCCAGAGAAGAGACCGAAACAATTCAGTGGAAAGGGGAAGACAAAAACCGTTACTATAGTGTAACAAGATCTTGGTTCTGATTCAAGAGACGAGGGAAAGATCACAGCGGTTGGAGTACAAGGTAAATATTCTCTTAA
>SNQJ01S0026224.1:114458-129538 GCA_010110895.2 Picea sitchensis | reverse complement strand
AAGCAATGTAGGGTCAGATTTTCTATTGCTTCAAAGTTGATTGATGAAGTGGATTTGGATGTTGTATCACTTGATATATGTGGCATAGTGCTAGGGAGTACTTATCTTTATGATAGAAAAGAAGTCTTCTTTCGTCATGAGAACAAATATCACCTTACTAAAGGGGGAGTGGAATATAATGTTAGATCCCACAACATGATATTAAACACCACACTTGTTAGTGCAGGACAAATGAAGAGACTCATAAACACTAATAAGAGATATGTACTCATGGTCGTAAAGGAAAAGGATGTCGAAACATCCGACGCCTTCCAAGGATGTGATCCTTTTCATAAGAAATAATTAATTGATATTGTTGCTAAGTATGATGATATTTTCTAGGAATCAGATGGATTACCTCCTAAGAGGGAAATCCAACATGAAATACATCTTCAACATGATTCTCCTCGGCCTAATGTGTGCACGTACCAGATGTCAGTTGTAGAGATGACAGAGATCAAAAAGCAGAGACAAGGCTTATTGGATCAAGGGGTCATCAGACCCAGCTCATCTCCTTGTGGTTCTCCGATTGTGATGGTGCCAAAGAAGGATGACACATGGTGAAAGTGTATCAATTATCGAGCCTTAAATAAAATCACGGTGAAAAATCAATACCCCCTTCCTCGTATAGATGATTTACTTGATCAATTAAAAAATGGTGTTTATTTCACTAAGTTGGATTTGCGTAGTGGATACCATCTGATCAGAGTTGCAGAACATGATGAATGGAAAACTGCCTTTAAAATTAAACAGGGATTGTTAGAGTGGTTAGTTATGTTGTTTGGGCTTTGTAATGCTCCAGAAACTTTCATGCGTGTGATGAATGATGTATTCATACCATTTCTAGATGATTTTGTGATTATATATTTAGACGACATTCTTGTATTTAATAGGACTTGGGATGAACATGTAAGGCATGTAAAGCAAGTATTGGATACTTTGCAAAGGGAAAAGTTGTATGTAAAATTGTCCAAATGTGAATTTGGCAAGACTGCACTTGTGTACTTAGATCATATTGTAAGAGGAGGACAATTGAGAATTGATCCTTCCAAGATTGATGTAATTGTAAATTGGCCTGAGCCCAAAAGTGTAATCGAAGTACGGAGTTTCTTAGGTGCAATCTAGTACTGGAGGAGGTTCATTTCAAACTTCTCTTTTATTGCAACTCCTTTGCATGTCGTAACCAATGTGAAGAACACTTTTCAGTGGGGAGGAAAGCAACAAAAAGATTTTGACACTTTTAAGGGAAAGATCAATACCACACCAATATTAGCACTGTCGAATCTTTAATAGACTTTTGAGATCGAGACGGATGCCAGCGTATATGCCATGGGTGCAGTATTGATGCAATGTCGTAAGACTATCTATTACCACTCTGAAACGTTTAACCAAGTTGTTGTTAACTATCCAACATATGATTCATAGATGATTTTAGGGGCTAAATTTCACAAATGGGTTAATTTTCCATGGTTTTTACCAAAAAAAGATTCGCCAATTTCCATTTTTTCTAAAAATGATTCACCCAAATTACATAGAATAAAATTATTTTACCTTAAAAATTGCCAAAAGTTTATAGAAAGTATACAAAATCCTTAGAAATTTGAATATTTTTACAAAACTATCGCCAAACATTTTACATTTTTCATATTAAGGACTACTAAGATTAGCCCATGTTTCTACATTTTAATATAAATTTCCATCCTTAAAATCATCCCTGCATATGATAAAGAGTTGTATGAATTAGTTCAAAGCGTAAAGAAATGGAAGCACTACTTGTTAGGGAAGGAAACAATCACACATACACATCATCAACCCTTACAGTATCACCAAACACAATCCAAGCAACAACAATCTCGACATTACAGGTGGATGGATTTTCTTCAACAATTTCATTTGGTAATCAAATACAAAAAGGGTACGAGTAACAAGGTAGCTGATATGCTTTCTAGACCTCCTATTGTTGCTTCTATTATTTTGAAGAACGCTTATTTTTCTCATGATATCTATGTGGAACAATATGTCATTGATGAAGATTTTAAAGAAGTATTTGAGAAGCTAATCCATGGTGCACATGTAGATAACTATTGTCTGCAGGGTAAACTACTCTACCATATTGGAAAGTTATGTATTCCTGCAAGTGAACGATTCCATGTAATACGAGAAGCTCACACTTCTCTTGTGTCTGGGCATTTTGGGGTAGGAAAAACTATGGCTCATCTGCAGAGATTTTTTTATTGGCCTCAAATGAAAGAAATTGTAACTAAATATGTAAAGGGGTGTGTGATGTGTTCTACTTGTAAGATCACTAATAGAAAATTGGGGCTATACTCACCACTTCTTGTTCCATCCCATCCATGGGAAATAATCTCCATGGATTTTGTAGGGGGTTTACCAATGTCAAAAAAGGGTCATGACTATTTGTATGTTGTAGTGAATAGGTTCAACAAGATGTGTATCTTGATGCCATGTAAAAAGCAGGTCATTGCTGAGTAAACTGCTAATCTTTTCTTTCAGTATGTTTGGGTTCACTTTGGGTTACCCACATCCATTATCTCAGATTGAGATACTTGATTCCTTGGGGATTTTTGGACAAGTTTCTGGAGAATGATGGACACCAAATTGAAGAGGAGCATTGCTTTCCATCAACAGACCGACGGATAGAAAGAGGTTGTTAACCGAACAATGGTACTTTTTCTTTGAGGCTACTGTAGAAAGCATCCCAAGTTATGGGATGAACAAATACCCTATGTACAACATGCTTACAATCGAGCCTTACATTCCTCCACTCAGTGTTCACCTTTCAAGACATGTTTTGGGTATTTTCCTAAGATCCCTTTGGACCTGATGCATGGGAGAGATTTCGATTCAAATGAAGAAAGGAATGAATACAGGGTTTGCAAGTTCATTCATAGGATCCATCATGTACACCAAGCAGTCAGGGAACAATTGGAGAAAATTCAAGCACAATATAAAGCTCGACATGGCAAACACATGGTTGATCATCAGTTCCAGGTATGGCTTCACATCAACAAGGAGAGATTAAGGGGTGAAGGAAAGAAACTCAAGCCTATCTGATATGGACCCTTCACTATTTTGGAGAAAAGTGGTACCAATTCTTTTCGTCTAAATCTTCCACCTTATATGCAAATTTACTCAGTTGTAAATGTAGAAAAATTGAAACTTTTTTAGCCTCCCGTGATCATTGATCAGGGTGAGGAAGTTTCAATACCTTCAGTTGATGAGTTTTCTCATGAGTACTTGGACGAGTTGAAGGAATATATCATCCTGGAAAGAAGGATGAGGACTTCACGTAGGGGTGATGTTGATTATCTTCGATTAGGCTTAAAGGACACACATCCAAGCAAGGCAAAGTGAATTGAGAAGGACAAGGTGAGGGAACTCTTCCCTCACTTATCTATGGATTCATGAAAGATTTTGGTGGTCCAAAAATCTCTCAGTGGGGAGGCGTGATCCAAAAAGGATCCAGAGAAGACTAAGGATAACTCAGAATTCGTAGAAGCAACCCAGGAAGCTCATAATGGCCTCAGCAAACAAAAAAAGGGCAAAAATTCAAAGTCCTCAAAACTCAGTGAAACTGGCATCATCGCGAAGAGCGTGTCACAAGCTTTCCAACGATGTAAACCGCTCATCAAACAGAGTTACGGATCAAAATATATTTGCGGTCAAAGTTTTGGTCAACCTAGACCAGTCAGCAAGGATGAGTCAACATCGATATTGTTGACGTCAGCATCAGTAAGGATGATGTCATCATATGTACAGTGTATGTGTCACATGCAGAGGGTGACATGTGCCATGATGATGTCAACATAGTGACTTGGAAGCAATAGAGGTTGCCTTGTGTCACTCATTTTTGGACTTTTTTGGTCAAATCCGTGGACCAATGGGAAGGTGCCATGTGGCAGTCCGTACAACCATGTGGAAGACCGTACAACCACTCGGTAGGTGACATGGCAGAGGTGACATGGTTTTCCATGAAATGAGGTGATGTGGGCCAATGAGTGGTCGTCACGTGGCAGCGGGAAAATGCCCAAGGACACCCAACAATCTAATTTCAAAAGGGTAAAGGGTTGGTTGGCGCCAACCCAGTCCACCAAACTTGGAGTAATTTCCACCAAAATGGTGGCACATATCAACTATCTGCCACAGTTAGTAATGTATCACAACTATCTGCCACAGTTAGCAACATATCACAACAATCTGCCATATCTAGTGATAAAGGTTCTATGGAGGGGTAAAACATGAGGCCCATGGATTTGACCTCGGGACCTCCCCCAACAACTAAGCCTTAATATAAATCCACCAACCAACTAGCCTAATGGTTATGTTGGTACATCTGCCTGCCTTTATTACTTAAGAGCCAACTATGCCATAGTTCGGGGGGAGACCATGGAGGCACGCGATCGTATGGATGACACAAAAATCGATAATTTTCCCATGAATTAATTGCAGGTGCAGGCACAGAAATCGAGACATATTTTCTCAAGGGCCTGGAAGTGCTAGACTCAGATTGAGGCATGGAGACAGTCATTTTTGGGTAATTCGATGCCACAAATTTGGTGGTGTTGTTTGTTTTCTGATCTGAGCAAAGCTTCTACAACTTAACTCCAGAATGAGGTATACTTATGTATTTTGCCAAAATGTTTTGTTGAGTTAATAAAAAGGCCTACCCATTTGAGAGTAGGACCCAGAGACGTAGTCCACTAGGGATGAACTCCGTTATCAAGTTTTTGTGTTCAGATCTAATGCATATGTCTCTTCATTATTGAGTTATTCCTTCTTTATGGTGCACTTCAATTTATGCTCATTTAATACAATTCTTTAATAAGTCACATCGATGAAAAGATCCTGGATCAATATCCCATATTCTTGTTCCCTCCATAGTTTACCTATTGATCCCTTTTGTCACTATCAAGAAGAGAAGACGAGAAAGGGAAACCTGTTTCAATCCCTAAGAGGGTTGAAAAATATATGAGATTGATCTGTTGACTAAAACAACATAAAAGACATAGTTATAACATGCTTAAATGCAATTAATAAATTTATGTGAAAAACTTACCTGAGTTAAAATCAATCTCAAGTACAACTAGTTGGTGCAGTCATAGGATTTGGATAAATTGATCTTGGCTATAAACGTTGTTTTTTTATTCAATTTGTTTAAGTGCAATACCTATTGGGTTGATCTAATAAAATCTTGGATGTCTCTTCTACCTAGGAAACCCATTTGTGCTTTTGATATAAATTTTGAAAGTATGGGTTTGATTATGGTTGAGATTGTTGTTATAACCCAAAAGTTGTTCACCTAGACCAAAATGCTAGGTTTACCAAAATACATCACCTATAGTATGGGTACCATGTGTTTTACCCACTTTTATGTCATTTTTCACTATTATGACCTAACGAACCATTTTTTCTAAAGTCGTATGCATTTCATGAAGTCATAAAACACCTTTCTGACTTTTTCCTCTTGAAATTAACAAAAAAACAAAATAAAATAAAATAAAAAATACCAAAACCCTAAAAGTAATGGTTAAAATTGATATGGTCAAATAATAGTGTTTTATTACCATGACCATGTCAAGGATAACCACTATTTTTTTTTATAAATTCAAGATGTCACCTCCATTTTCCATAGTTAATCCATTGAAAGTACTGAAGTGCGAATGAAATTTCTTTAGATCCAAGTCACCCATTATGCTTCATGAGATGTTTTGGCAACAACCACTATCACTTTCATCAATAAGGAGAGGAGCCAAGCCACACACTTAGGAAACACACAGAACCCTCCCAAGAAGGAGGGAAAGGAGTTCATTCTTTCCAAGATATCCTTCACATGTGTATGTAAAAAGTTTTCCATGGGGTAATGAGAGATTTATTCATTCTTTATAAGTTTGTTATTTTGGTTTCTCTTTATTTTCTGCAATTATTTCCTTTCCTAATAAATAACGTAGGCTTGAAGATGAATAATACCATTTAAGTTAGGGTTTCTAACTTTACTTTCATTTCCTTTCCTAATGAATAATGTAGGCTTGAAGATGAATAATACCATTTAAGTTAGGGTTTCTAACTTTACTTTCATTACTTTGTCTGGTATCTAGCACAACCACTAGATTAACATATTTTGCTAACTTTTGTTGTAAATTTCCAACAACAATTGTCCTTACTATTATCTTATAAATGTAATTTCATAAAGATATCATACCCTATTGGTCAAAATGGGTTTGGTCACTATCCTTTGGATATGTGATAATGAAGGTAGAACTAAAGGCTATAATAACTTTATTCTTTGGAATTAGATTAGGATGTGATGCTCAATAGTGCTCCCTATCATGACCATTTTTTTGACATTTTTAATATTGCAAATCCTTCTTGCATTGAGTCACATTAGCAAACTTCTTCATTCCTTTCTTCTTCTTCCCTTTTCCATCCTTGATCTTTTTTTCTTCTACCTTGGAAGTGACAATAGCATCAACAAACATGTTGTGGTGCTTCTTTTCTATGTTCCTTCCATGTTGATTGTTGTTGGAAACATTGCATCAATTGTTACATCCACTTCCTAAAAACGTCTATTTGCACTGCCAATACAAGTATCAACACTGCCATTTACACAAATATGACTATCATCCAGAGAAAAAATTATTCTACATCATTTCTCTTTCCAAGAGCATGTGCTATTCTTGCACTCATTTCTTTCCATAAAAAAAAAGATATTGAAGTACTTCTCTCCTTTTTTTCCAAGAAAAAAAAATGTATTTTTGTTTGAGATAAACAAAAATACAATACTTCGGTGCTCTAGGCACACTCCAAAAAGGATCATCCAAAGATATATCTCTTCATAAACTTTAGTACATCCAGAAACATTCACGTCCATCATAATATCAATTATACCATCTATCGAGTCTTTGAAAAACAAATAGTAGAATTTATAGTCCATGCACTAACATACTACAAGTTCAAAAGGAGTTTAGAATCATCAAAATAAAATTGTTGTAAAACCACTATATGACCATCTCGTACTTCTTCCAAGGAACCATAAAACTTAGGTAGTCGAAGATCTTCCTTTGAGAGATGATCTACAGTCTTGTTGTGCTCTCTATAAATATGAGTATAGCTAACTCAAAGAAACTAATTAGATATTTCCTTTAATTGATGTGCTAGTGGTAGGAGAGAAATATTTGGTACTTGGAGGCTTTCTTTCATCCAATTAATGACTGTAGATGAATCACCCATGACCTGAAGCTTATCAATCCCTCTGTCGAGAGAATATTTTAGTAAGTAGTACAAGGCCTTGAATTCCCCTTGGTTATTTGTTTAAAAAATGAAGGACGTGGTAGTGGGCTTTGATCCACTTATGTTTTCTTGGTTCAGAAGACCATTTAATATAATCTCTTTGCATGCAACGATACTTTGAAGTATTTCTCTACTACACAATATCCAAACACTAAGAATAGTAACTCTATCCATTTGATTCAAACCAAAGAATGACCATTCTCTTGAATTTTCTTCTTGCGTCCTCCTTGTCACCAAGCTTGCAAAAGGAATGAATTATAGAATTCCAACCTCAATGCATGGTTCTAGAATAACCTCATAATACAACTAGAAGCTGAAGATTGTGGTTCTTAGTGAGAGAAATCAACAAAGTCCCAAACCAATGTAGCTTTTTTGAGCACTCACGTGGACTTTTCCAAATAGTGAGCAATCCTCTATCATAGAGACCTCCATGCTATTTTATCCACTATCAAGACTTTGTATTCGAAATGCAACTCCAACACAAACTTCCAACGTTCTATGTAGAACAAGTGTCAAATAAGAAACTATAAGCAATGGACTTCTGAACTTGAAATTTAGAAGAAATATAGATCAAACTACTAGTTGCTTCAAATCTAAAATGCAACGTCCATTATTGACTAAGAATGTTGTTGCACCTCCTTCTTCTAACACTTATAGAAACAACTTCTCTTCCTAAGAATCAATGCCAATGGTATTGAATAGAAAGCCATTAACGTCATCAAAATATATGTTGTCCTCATAACCAATATTTGATCTAAAATTTCCAGAAACATTGTGCAATAGGCATAGATTTTGAGTAAACGAAAATTTTAGAAGCCAACCCAAAATGCCAGCATCAAAGTTTGTTAAGTGCTTTGCTTCTTGAGCAGGTCTATTTTGTCATGTAGATAAGTAACATTTTGGATGGGAATAATGTGCTTTGTTTTACAGTGCACAAGCACCAAAGTTGTCAAATCAGACGGAACTAAGGGTATACTACAAAAGGCTTGCTCCCTACTACCATGGTTTGAATTTTCCAGTGAGGTCAATCCTTGCAAAACCCATGAAAGTAATGGAAAATAGCAAATAGCTACATTTATCAGACACAACGACAAAAACTTCCTTATTCAAGAAAATTTCCAGTATTTAGAATCCAAGGGCTTCCATAGAAAACTGGCCATGGTAGCAATGAGAAGGATCACTTTTACCTTGTGATTGGCCTGTTTTGTTGACATTGTGAGAAATTGTTTTGTTGACATGGAATCCATTGATCGCCCAAAGAAAAATTGGACCCATGTTTGGTCATTGCAACATTATCTTTCAATAAAAATAAGAAAAATAATGTAGATAGCTCGATCTAATCATGTTCATGTCCCAGGAACTTAACCTAACTAGGTACAAATAATCAAATCAATAATTATGAGAGGGGGCCAATATTCTGCCAACTCTAATTATCTAGTAAGCTCAATATCAATGTGCATAAGCAAATGCATGAAAAAATAGAACTACTCAAGAACCAAAGCACCTAACAAACATTAAAGAAAAGAAGCAAAGCACTTCACAAATTAAGAGGCATTTGTCATGTAATGTAAAAGTAACATTCTGGATGGGGAAAATGTGCTTCATTTTACAGTGCACAAGCATCAAAGTTGTCAAATCAAATGGAACCAAGGGTATATTACAAAAGGCTTACTCTGGTCAATCCTCGCAAAACCCATGAAGAGAATGGAAAATAGAAAATTGTTGCATTTATCAAACACAAAGACAAATACTTCCTTATTCAAGAAAATTTTCAGTATTTAGAATGTTATACAGGTCAAAATGAAGTGTGCTGTGTGTCAAGATAGGCGGAGCTCTAGTATCCTTTTTAGAGTTCATCATTATATAAGTCGTTACACTGGAAAATGCATGCTATCTACATTATAACACTTACAGTAGACTCTGTTTTCCACCATTCGTCTTTGTATTTGAATTAGACACTGAAAGATGGCCCAGCCTGGCAGATTTGGAAGGTTTCACAAGTTTCTATATTGGTCTGTTAGATGGCAGGTCAATTATAAAAATGCTCACTTGTTCTAGAAACATGTTAAAGATGAAAGACGAGCTTGTCTCAAACTCTTGGGACCGTTATCAGATTCAGTCTCAATGATAAGGTTGTCCAGCCACAGTTGGAGGCAGTGACCAAGATCTGTGAGTGGAGATATAGGATAGCTATATACATGTATAGAGTTCTTGGAAATGATTTTTGATGTTACAACAAATAACTTGTAATAGAATGGTTGTTGATGGTATGCTGCTTCCCCTGTGCTGTCCATGCCAAAGTTCTACATAATCACACCAATCTTTTGGCAATTATTTTTAATTTTGCAAACTGTAAACACTGCTTTGAAAATTCTTAAGTTCATGGGCATCTTTACTCTTTATTTTGTCCACTATATTTTCCTTTTAATATTCATAAACAGATTCAGATTGGAAATGCTTTAGGCATTCCTTGTTCGTTTTAGTGGAGATACATTCCTTCGTGATGTATTACCATATGCTAAGTTTTCAGTTAAGCTTACTTTCATGTAGCTATTAAACATCATAGTCAATGCTTAATACTTATAGAAGGACCATAGCTAGAGTCAAGTTATTGGTCAACAGAAAAGGACAAAACATTATTTTTCACAAGTTAATAGGATGTGGATCATCCATTAATTTGACCACATGACAAAGAAATTGTTGCAAGAATAGAAAATAGTGTTGATATTTTTGGTAGCTGCGACAAGACTAGAATATTCTGTGAAGCAAGAGAAACCCTAAAAGCCTTGGACATAACTCTAGAAAACAAGTCGGCTAAAGAGAATAATTAATATTGAGTTTGTAGCCTCCAGAAAGAGAATTCGGCCCAGAGAGCTAAGGAAGAGTAGTATATATACAGGATGCTAGAGCTCATTTGGATTAGGCTTAGACTTTCTCTTGGTTATGGTTTGGACTTTTTGCTTGGTATGCTAGCTCTGGAGAGTGGTATGCTACCTTGATTGGCTTTTGGACCTAGGATTTGCTTCCGGAATTATTCTCTCTATCAAGGTTAAGGTGCTCGGGGGTGGCTTTGGCCTATGGTTGGGTGACAATATTGCTATATTGTCTATGGTTAAACGAGCACACCTATTATTTCTAACAAATAGTAGTAGTAATAATAATTCAGGAAACTACAACTTCAAAGATATTGATGTTATAGGTATTATGGGAACTAATTCAGAGGATTGTCTTGGTGAAGCATGCTCAAACAAAGACATTCCAATGAGTGAGGGTCCTGCTGGTCCATTGGTGAATGGTATACCTACATTTGTTGTAGAAATTGTGAGCACATGCATCATTGGCTGCACAATAGTAGACATCTATATTAGGTGTGATGTCTTTGGTTCAATAGTAGAGGTAAACCCTTAGTGGTTGTCTTTTCATGCTCCAAGTATGGGAAAGATGAGACAACTTCCCTCGATATGAGTTGCTACGAAAAAAGTTATAAAAATAACCTCATTCCTTAGCTCAAAACAGTTTACTGACATCATTCCATTCTCGTTCTCAACATAGGTACCATCCATTCGCCCAAATCTACCTAGATTACTTATGACCATAAGCTACAACCTCTGCAAGGGTTACTGCTACTTGAGCTTGGGCTTTCCATGATCAATTCTCCATAACATCAATAAAATTTGAGATTAAATGCTACATATTTAAGCCAAAAAAATCTCAATTTGGACACAATTAGCTTGATATTGTGGCATGTCTTCTTCATATTCATCATCTTCTTCAACATGCTTATCTGGATCAACTACATCCAAAAACAG
This sequence comes from Picea sitchensis, assembly GCA_010110895.2. Lineage (NCBI taxonomy): Eukaryota > Viridiplantae > Streptophyta > Pinopsida > Pinales > Pinaceae > Picea > Picea sitchensis. Next base: position 118,382 of record SNQJ01S0026224.1, on the reverse strand, counting down.
TTTGCCATCGTATCTCACTTAACCTTCCCTTGTAGTTCTCTGAGCAAAATGCTCAGTGTTTCTATTTTGTGTGCCAAAAATACAATAATATTCTTCCTCTCATCCATCTCTTCCAGTATATTAGCCTATGTAGGTCACGGGTGTTTCTATTTTGTGTGCCAAAAATACAATAATCTTCTTCCTCTCATTCATCTCTTTCAGTATATTAGCCTATGTAGGTCACCAACATGTGACCTTTGATTACCATTTTCCATTTTGATTTTATAGTTGAGGATCCCTTATCCAATTTGGTGTGGCTTGGTCGTGACCTTAAAAATAGATTATTATTATTATTACTATTTGCAATATTCACCAATCTAAGTGTGGGAAGAAAATCATTTCTTCCCAGCTAGAAAATCATTTCTTCCAAGCTTCCACTCAATAATAGGTTGATCTCTAGCCAATAAATTTCCATTTTTACTGCAACACAACTTTCACCATCTAATTTGATATATTTCCTATGTAAATGTGGCACTTCCCCAAATCCCCTTTCACATATAGAAGTGTCACATTTGCATAGGAAATATATTCAGTCAGATGGTGAAATAAACAACTTTCTTTCCTTGCCAAGTGCCCACTTGGATGCGAAAAGGACGTGAGCCTCTCATACCAATTAAGTTCAAAGGAAATTATATTACCTAGAGCACAGATACCACTGACAATAACTCATAGATCCACATTTTTCTTCAGAAATCCACATATCTCTCCATATTGTTAATAGTGGTCATAGTATTATCCGATCAGTTGATGAAGACAAGAAAATCGAAAATTTCAACCCCATAGTTAGCAAAAGAGGCACCATTTAGTTGCTCAACAACCCAAGTGCATGAAGACACCAGCTGTAAAGGGAGAGATGCAACATTCAAAAATGGAAGGTATATCTTCTTGTTGGGCATTTGGGTATATCCTAGATTTGGATTTGAAAACATACTTTTAGTTTCATATAAAAACAAGTGTTGCATGGCAGCTTAGTCCCTGTCAGGTTGAATTGGGAATAAATGCATAGAAATTGGGAAAAAGTAGTGGAGGCAGATGGAAATTGGAGTGCAGATGTAGCAAGTAGCATGAAGGACAATTGGTATCCATGGCAGAAATGACACGTGTCCTCTAGATCCCCATTTATTTTTTGAAATTATATAATCCATCTTGCTATGTTCGAAATTTTTGTTCTTTCCAATAGTCCTCCTTTGCATTTTTTATCTCTTCAATGTTTTATCCGTTCAATGTATATTTTGAACTGGTTAGAGTTAAGTAAAATTTCCATAGAGTTGTCTGCATATGTGCTAGGACAAAAAAATTCATATGCATAGCAACAGAAAAAGATATGCATGAGAAAAAGATAATTCAAATTAAATAAACACAATTTCTTGGCATTCAACATAGTTGAAGATAATAATTTAGGAGCACATAAATATAAAAGGAGATAAAAAATAGTGTTATTTGGAATATATCAAAAAATAATAGTGTATTACATATTGCTGAAAAATTAAATGCATTTGTCATATAGAGTGGCATTGGGGCTCCGACGGACCCAACAGAAAAATATATGCATGAGAAAAAGACAATTCGAATCAAATAAACAGAATGTCTTGACATTCAGCATAGTTGAAGATACAAATTTAGGAGCACATAAATATAAAGGAGATAAAAATTAGTTTTATTTGGAATATATCAAAAAATAATAGTTTGTTACATATTCCTGGAAATTTAAATGTGTTTTTCATATAGACTGGGATTGGGGCTCCCACGGACCATAAGACAAATATGTACAAGAAATAGGACCATGGAAAGAAGAAGTGGGTGACAGTACAATGTAATACCTGAAAAGAAGAAATTGGAAGGTATTAGTCTCTGGCTAGAGATTTATATTCAAAAAAGGTGGTAAAATTGGATTGATAAACAGAGCACGATGTGATTGGTATAGACTTATAGCGATGGTACATATCATCCTTTTTGTTATTTTCTTGCTTATGGCCTTTTCTGTTGGCTTTCGTCGACGACCTACTTCAACTTCGTTTCGACGAATTCTTCAATGTATCTTCTCAAGGGGGTGACGTTGATGTCATTCTGGATTTTTATGTTGAAAATTTCATTTTCTAATTCGCTTAGATCAATAGAAAGATTGCGTAGAGCCTGATCAATGTATTCATTCTGTACCTAATAGACGACTAGCCAGTTGGCCACGTCATCTTCACCATATTCAAGAATGTTGTAAACTTTTTCTAAAGACAACGCCTTAAAAATATGAACTTGTTTATCGAAGGATTTCTTGGTTAACGTCTACGAGTTGATGATTAACTTGGGGTCTTGGAACTCGTTGGTCCTTTCGGCTAAGTCTATTTTGGTCAGTTTTGTGAATAATGTTTCTTTCTTTGATATGGCTTGCTCACATGATTGGACAATGAGATACAGGTTCTTCACCTTCTCTTTCCAACATGCTTCTAATTGAGTGATCCACCTTTCGGAGGGGAGATCATGTTGTCTTCTTATCATGTCTGCCATGTTGTTGACATGAAAGGAAAAAGGGATGACCATGTCCAAATAGAAACTTTCTTCATTTTTTAAATCCGTCTGCAGATGTTCGAGCAAGTTATGTGCCCTCATTCCGAGGGAAGCCATAGTTTGTGATGTTTCCCAGGCCTCAGTAATCAATTCCATTTTTTTCTTGATATTATTCTCCACATATCCTCTACACGATGCGAGGAGGTTGGAGGATCCTTTTAACTTGGTTGTAGGGGTGGCAGGCATGGCTGTTGCCAAAGGACTGGGAGGCAATGGCATAGCAATCAAAGCTTCCTCCAATTCCTTGATCCAGTTCTTTAGTCTAGCATTTTCGGCCTCAATGACGCCAATGGAATCATCAAGAGCATCTTTGGTTGCTCTGTGAAATCCATAGATTTGGGATGGCCGCATGTTCATAAGGTCAACCTCGGAACGAGATTTTTCTTTCTTACTTTTTACATCTCTCTTTTAAATAATTAATTTTTTAGATTCGTTGTCAAAAACAACGCTCTAGAATACGAAGGATTCATCTTCGTGAAAAATTTTGGTATCAACTATGTCCATTAGGCAACTATGTTGGATCACGTCTCTTGGCTGATCAAGGTTGTAGAATATGTTATCCAGATCGGTGTCAAGTTCCATGTTCTCACTCTCAATTTCAGGCTCTTCCACCTACCTTACAATTTTTTTTCTCTTCTTCTCCACGGGAAGCTTGTGAGAACTATCAATTTTAGGATAAGGAGGGTTGTTATCTCCTCCTCCATTTGAAGAACTTTGGGTTGATTTTTTACTGTGGTAGGTCGTTAGAGTGATGCTTTGCTACTGTGGTAGTTCTGGTCCGCATGCCCAAAGATGTTCACTAGATGTCCACAGAACTGTTGTGGAGATGGTGCCATTAGTTTATGAGAACCTATGTTTGCTCCAGATGATGCTTGAAATGAATAATTGGAAGGGATAATATAACCCCCCGGAAATGTTGGTTCAATGCGTGTGAATGGGAAATTTCCTTGAGCTCTTCGTTGATTAATGACAATCTCTATGCGTGTTGGATGAGGATTTGTTAGAAGTAAAGATTAATTATTGCATACTTAGAAGTGTGAAGGTGGTGGGTATGGAAAAAAACAATTAAGGATTGGAGGTTTCTTGAACGAGCCAAGCCGACAACGTGCAAATGAAATTCCATGGTATTTGAAATTAACACTTGGAAGGGATAACAAAACCCTCTGCAAATCTTGGTTTAATGTGTATTAATGGCAAATCTTATCGAGCCTTTCGCTCATCAATGACAATTTATATGGTTTGTGCATGATGAGTTGTTAGCATTAAAGATTACTAATTGGGTATTTAGAAACAAGACCTTATATATATATATATATATATATA
>SNQJ01S0026224.1:77931-114448 GCA_010110895.2 Picea sitchensis | reverse complement strand
TATTATAAACGAGTGTGAAGGTGACGGAGACGGGGAAGAGCAAGCAAGGAATGACCAAGTATGAAAAGCGGTAGGACGGGCTTCAAAATAGGTTTACAAGAGATAATGAGGTGAGGTGAGTGTTCAATGGTCAAATTGTGTGATTCAGAATGTTTGACTGCAAAACACGTAAAATGGAAGACGGCATGATGGTGTAGCTCAACGAACGGTTTGTATATTTGCAGAATTCTGGGAAATTGGCTAAGTATGGAATAGAGAAACAATCGGTTGGGCTCATTTTCGGAATTAGGGATTGAATATTTTGTGAATGGGCCAACCCGAGGTCCCGCGAATGAAATTCCATGGTGTTTGAAATTAACAGTCGAAAAGGATAATATAACCTTTCGGAAATATTGGTTTAATGCTTATTAATGGGAGATCTCCGCAAATCTTGGTTTCACATTAAACAATCTTTTTTATTATAGATAAGACTCTTTTATTATAAACAGGTGCAAGCAAGGAATGGCCAAGTCTGAAAAGCGATCGCACATGTTTCAAAATAGGGTTACAGGGGATTCTCAATAGAGGTGAGGGCCAACGGTCAAATTGTACGTCTCGGAAATTTTAACTGCAAAATGCGTAAAAGGGAAGAGTGCAAGCAAGGAATGGCCAAGTATGAAAAGCAGTCGGACGGCTTTCAAAATAGGGTTAAAGGGGATTGTTAGTAGAGGTGAAGGTCGATGTTCAAATTGTATGTATCGAAATTTTTTACTGCAAAATGCGTAAAAGGGAAGAGTGCATGGTGGGGCGGTCCAATGGCCAGTTTGTATATTTGCAGAATTGCAGGTGTTGTTTTCATGTCGTGGAACAATGGAAGGGAAATATTTAGTCCACCTGTCCAGGAACTCGCAATCGAAAAAGTGGCCAAGTATGGAATAGGTAAATAGTCGGTCGGACTTGGTTGGAAAGAAATGTGAAGGTGGTGGGCATAGGAAATAGCGATTGGGAATTGGATATTTCATGAACCTGCCAAATGGACAATCCGCAAAAGAGATTCATACAAATGGCAAAGTGTGGAAAGCGGACGGACAAGCTTCAAAAATGGGGTGACAATAGTTCGACAGGAGACGTGAGGACCCGACGGTCCAATTGTAGCTCTCAAAACTTCTGAGTGCAAACTATGTAATGGGGAAGAGGGTATGATGTGACAGTCCGGTTGTAAATTTGTATATCACGGAGGTCTGGGTGCTCTTTGGAGGTCACGGAACAATAGAAGTGCACCCTAGAGCCCGTCTCCCCGGGAATCCAGGATTGGAAATGTGGCTAGGTATGGAATGGGGAAGCGGTCGGTCGAAGTCGCAATATAAAAGCACGAGTGCAAATGTGAATCCATGAGGGAAAAGAGAAACGAGAATTTGGTTAAGTATAGAAAAGGGAAAAGAACAGCTAATATATTCAAATCTGTAATAGATATCCCATTTCCTCGCAAGATATTTTCTGCATGTTCCTAGAGAAGTTGTAAACTTATTGCATATACTTGGAAAGAAGTGTGCAAGTAGCGGGTACAAGAATTGGAAATTGTTTGAACCCGCCAACCCGAAGATCCGCGAAAGAGATTCCAAAAAATAGAAAAGTGTGGAAAGAGGTTGGGCGGTCTTCAAAATAGGGTGACAAGGGTTCCCGAGGAGACGTGAGGCCCTTATGGTCAAATTGTATGTATCACAACTTTTGAGTGCAAAATGTGTAACACGAAACAAGGGATGATTTGGGAGTTCATAAATGAATTTGTACATTGTGGAAGTTGGGGTGTTGTTTGCAGGTCAAGGAATACTAGAAGTGGAGTTCGCCTGTCCGAGAACCCACAAGAAAAAAAATTGGATGAGTATGCAATAGGGAAACAATATTCAAATTATACCTAGTATATTGATATTTGTAATAGATATCTCATTACCTGGCAAGATATTCTCTGCATGTTTCTGGACAAATTGTCTACGAATAGTTACTATGACTATCTCCTGGAGGCATGGTGAGTTGTAAGGATTAAAGCTCAGTTATTGCATAGTTGGAAAGAAGTGTGAAGGCAACAGGCATAGGAAACAACGACTAGGAATTGGAGGCCAAAAGAGATTCCAAGAAACGACCAAGTATGGAAAGCGGACGAACGGGGTTGAAAATTTGGTGGCAATAGTTGCCCAGGAGACGTGAGGACCCAAAGGTCAAATTGTAGGTCCTATAACTTTTGAGTGCAAACTGTGTATCACATAAGAGGGTATGATGTAGGAGTCCGACAATGAATTTGTGTATCGCGGAAGTTTCGGTGTTGTTTACAGTTCACGAAACAATGGAAGTACAATGTAGAGCACGCCTACCTGGAAATCCGTGATCTGAAAAGTTGCTACGTATGGAATGGGAAGCAGTCGGTCAGAATCGGGATATAAAAGCACGAGTGCAAACATTTTCGGAAAAATGACTAAATAACCAGAAAGAGAAAGTAAAGGGGAAAAACAAACGGGAATTTGGTTAAGTATAGAAGAGGGAAAGGAAGGGATAATATATTAAAATCTGTGTATCACGAAATACTTTTGAGTGCAAACTGTGTATCATAGAAGAGGGTATGATGTGAGTGTCCGGCAGTGAATTTGTATATTGCAGAAGTCTAAGTGTTGTTTGCAGGTCACGGAACAATGGAAGTGCAACGTAGAGCATGTCTACCCGGAAATCTGTGATCTGAAAAGTTGCTAGGTATGGAATGGAAAGAGATTGATCGAAGTCAGGATATAAAAGCACGAGTGAAAATGTGAGCCCGCGAGCCCACCAACCAGCACAGGTACACATTTTTGGAAACACGGCTAAATAACCAGAAAGAGAAAGTAAAGGGGAAAAAAAATGGGAATTTGGTTAAGTATAGAAGAGGGAAAGCAAGGGCTAATATATTAAAATCTGTAATAGATATTCCATTTCCTGGCAAGATCTTTTCTGTATGTTTCTGAATTTGCCAGCATTAAACTTCAATTATTGCATACTTGACAAAAGTGCGAAGGTGGCGGGCACATGAAACATTGATATGGAAATTGGATATTTCATGAACCATCCAACCCGACGATCCGCGAAAGAGATTCAGACAAATGGCGAAGTATGGAAAGCATATGGACGGGCTTCAAAATGGGGTGACAATAGTTCTACAGGAGACGTGAGGACCCAACGGTGAAATTGTAGCTCTCAAAAATTTTGAGGGAAAATTGTCTAACGAGGCAGAGGGTATGATGTGAGAGTCTGGTTGTAAATTTGTATATCGTGGAAGTCTGGGTGCTCTTTTGATGCAGACCCCCCTTCTCTCCTAAGGACTATGTGACCTCTCGGTCTAGGATCAATCAAGAAACTGAGTCTGATTGACTCTTTGGCCCTCAAGAACCTCAAATCCACTTAACATGCCCTCTTTCCCTTAAAGCACGATTTATATGGAACCTGCGGCTTTCTCCTTAATGCCTTTAATCTTCAGCGTGTTTAGACACTAACTCTCCTAGTTAAGCCCCTCCCTTTATATGGCCAAGGCTATGACTAGTCGCCTAATAGAAATTTGCGTCGTGACTTCACGTATCGAGCCTTTGCATGTGATTCACTCCAACTCTCCCTACTTCCAGAATCCTGATAGGATCCTAGCACATGATAACCCCTTTGTTCCCCTTCACTGATGTGACCCATCGCTATGACCATGGGAAAATATTTCAAGCACTTCGCAATTTCACATCTCGTGAGTTCACACTTCAAAAATCATCTCCCTATATGCTCAACAGTCCAGATCTCTTCTCGAACCAACAACTCAGATCAAATATTCGCAGTTTTGGGTTTCACGAGTTCCCAAAACTCTTACCTCTAATTTCCCGAGTTGCGAAGTCCCGACAAAACCATATCTATGGTTCAAATCCCTCCTTCGATCAACGACTGTGATATTTTTGCGATTTCGTGATTCGTGACTTTAGAGTCTCCTTGCCTCTGTTCTCTCGATAGCCAAAATTGTGATGGCATTGGGTCAACGGTCCAGATCTCCCCTTTGATCAACGACTCATATCATGTCATGATTTCGTGTTTCACAAGTTCTCGCGACTCAACCTTTGACTCCTTCGAGTCACGAGTCAACGAAATACTGATCTCTCGCCATGTGTCCTCCTTGACAACAGACGATCTTGATTATTTTGAAACGATCAACGACTATGATCTTTTCATGAGTTCGCACTTCGTGAATCCTCACAACTCTGCTCTTTGACCTTTCCACTCTGTGAGTCAGCGAAATGATGATCTCTCACCACGTGTCCTATGATGATGGATGGTTCCGATGATTTCAGAATTTCGTGACCTTGTTCCTCCTGTGTATGTTCAAAGCTTTAAGGTTAGTGCAATTTACCTTGATCAGATGACTACGATCCATTTGTGCTTAGATCGAATGGTTGAGATATTTCCTCCTCTGCACTTGCTCCTCGTTGTCTAGACATTGATCAGATGGTCCAGATCTTCCCTCTGAGCTAAATCTTTCTTCAGACTTAGAAGATTTTCGAAAGGATTTAAAGGCTTTGACCTTTATCCTTCTTGCGAGTCCATTTCTTGGATCTCGTTCGCACTTCTTGGAAAGTGCTACTCCTCCTGAGATTGATCTCTCCAAAGGTTTCGATCTCCCAAGCACTTCTTTCTTTTCTGGGAAATTTTTCAAACTCAGATCCAATGATTCTTGAAAAGAATCCTTTCTCGCCTTCCTGGTGTTCTTCCGCTCTCATCCTTCGACTTCTTTACAGAGTCACTTCGAATATTTGTCGAACTCCAGGTCTATGCACTCTTTGCAATAGATATTTACACAAGATTTGAGTTCTTGCGGCAACTGTGCACTCCTTTCGGCAGTCGCTTTACACTTCTTGGAAAGAAAGTCTTATGCTATTTCTTCTTAGCTTTATGAGTCGAAACAAACCCTGTCAACGCACTCCTTACGGACTATGTGCACACCTTGCACCGACTCATGAAGAAAATCGATTTAGATTCTTATGCAAGCATTTCAAAGCTACATACACTCGTAGCAAGATTCATTCATTCTTGAAAAGATTAAGACAACAACAAACAAATTGTAAATACTATTCACAGGATACATTGGATCAATTTTTCTCTGTTATCTTCATTCAAAATCAAGAAAATGGTTACAGCTAAAATCAAAGCAAAAACTACTGCTCTAAGATTCCTACTTGCTCATAATTCTCATAACTCCTCTTTTGGGCATACAAAATCTCTCTTTATACAAAAGAAACAAACTAACTGCTATCTAATTGTGGTTACATTGAGACTAGGGTTAAGCTCTCAGGTCACGCGTGCTCATTTTGTCTCCACGTGTGTGATCTTTCCTCTTTTGTTTTCTATCGCTTCAAAATATTTGCAGTACTGGCTAGCATTCGAGACTCCGGATTGGCTCTTAGGTGCTAATTTTTCCTGCCACGTGTACTTTCTAACGATGCTCCTGCATCATCTTTGGAGGTCACGAAACAATGGAAGTGCAATCTAGAACGTGCCTGCCTGGGAATCCGCGATTGAAAATGTGGCTAGGGATGGAATGGGGAAGCAGTCGGTTGGAGTCGCGATATGAAAGCATGACTGCAAATGTGAAATCATGAGTCTGCCAACTCCCGCAACTAGATATTTTCGATAAAACGACCAAGTAACAAGGAGAAAGTAGAGCAAAAAGAGAAACGAGAATTTGGTTAAGTATAGAAGAGGGAAAATAAGGCCTAATATATTCAAATCTGTAATAGATATTCCATTTGCTAGCAAGATATTTTATGTATGTTTTTGGAGTTGTATACTTATTGCATATACTTTGAAAGCCGCATTGCAAAACCATCATTTTCTAGTCCAATATGTTATCCACTTACTCGTTTTCTATTGTTCTTTTACCATTAAAAAGGTTGTGAGCAAATGATTTGTTGAAGATTAGTTTTTATCGCAACTTGTGGCAGTGATTGTGCTCTTGATACATTCTTGGATGACTTTGACATATTAACTTGAGAGAACATGGGGACCGGTCAACCCACGGGCAATCCAAGAGCCCGAGAAAGTCAGGTCCAAGTTTAAAGGGATTTTGTTTATATATATTTAAAATGCATTCATATTAATGTATCTTAATAGATTATTTGTGGTCCAAATGTAAACCATGTTCGAATTTGAATGGTGTTTTGGGCTCACAATTTTTTCTCAAACCCAGAAGCAATAGAGAAAAAATATATATGACTTTTCATTTCATATATCGAAGAATATTTTGAAATATAGGAAGCTGTAATATATGCACATTATAGAACAGGAACATGTACAGGAGAATGAGTTAATTTTAAGAAGAAATACATATTTCAAATAAAAAAACCAAACATTGAATATCACCATAGAACAACCTCAAATATTTATATTCAGATAAATTGGGTCACATAATACAATTGAGAATACTTCCCAAAATATAGTTGTTTTCAAATTTGTAAAAAAATATATAGTTCATTACATATTCTGTGAAATAAAAATGTGTTTGACATAATGATCGGGATTGGAACTTCTGTGGACTACAAAGCAAAGATGTACTAGAATGAAGTTTGTAGAAAGAATAAATTCGGCGATGGAAACAACAAGACCTGGCAAGAAGAAAAAAAAATTGTCAGTCCTTGTTTAAAACTTTGTTAAAGTGGATGAAGACAAAAAAAATGTGATCAATATCAACTTACTATGATGGTGTCCCGTGCCTTGTCATTTGCTTCCCAAAATATAGTTGTTTTCAAATTTGTAAAAAAATATATAGTTCATTACATATTCTGTGAAATAAAAATGTGTTTGACATAATGACTGGGATTGGAACTGTCGCGGACTAGAAAGAAAAGATGTACTAGAATGAAGTTTGTAGAAAGAATAAATTTGGCGATGGAAACAACAAGACCTAGCAAGAAGAAGAAAAAAATTGTCAGTCCTCGTTTAAAACTTTGTTAAAGTGGATGAAGAAAAAAAATGTGATCAATATCAACTTACTATGATGGTGTCCCATGCCTTGTCATCTTCTTGCTAATGTCCTTTTATGGATTTTCTTGGTTTTGAGCTTCGTTGGTTATCTGGTCAACAACATTTTTGAACCATTCTTCGATGTAGCTCCTCATGGGTGCTACGTGGATTTCATGCCGGATTTTTATATCAAACAATTCACTTTCCAAGTCCGTTAGATCAATAGACAAGTTGTGCAATGTTTCTTTAATATCTTAGTTTTTAATTGCATAACCAACTATCCAGGTTTTCACGTCATCTTCACCATATTCAAGAATGCCATAGAAATTTTCAAATGACAGTTTTTTATAGATATGAACTTGATCATCAAATGCTTGGTTGGTTAAAAACAATGAGTTGAATATCAATTTAGTGTCTTGGACTTCATTGGTGTTGGCAGCTAAATCTATCTCAGTTAGCTTCTTGAATAGTTTGGCTCTTCTAGATATGGCCTGGGAACATGCTTGAACGATATCATTGATGTTCTTTACCTTTTATTTCCAGCATGAGTTTATTTGGTTTATTCGATCTAGGGAAGGGAGATCTTCTTGTATTCTTATGAATTCTTTCATACCGGTCACCTTAACACCAAATGGTAGAACTGCATCGAGGTAGAAACCTTGCTCGTTCTTGAGATATTCTTGTAGATACTCATGAAAATCATGTGATCTTGTTCCAAAAGAGACCATATTCTTTGAAATCTCCCAAGCCTCTATTATTAATTCCATTCTTCTATTTATATTTTTTTCCACATAGCCTCATTCAGATGTGAGAAGGCTTGTTGATCCTCTTAACTTTGTTGTAGGTGCGGTGGGCCTGACCATTTCCAAAGGAGTAGCAAACAGTGGAAGAGGCATTAGAGTTTCCACCAATTCTTTGATTCAATCCTTTAACGTGATGTTTTCTATTTCAAGGTCGCTAATAGAGTTGTCTAGAGCATCTCCAGTTGCTTGGTGTATCTGGGAGATATGGGAAGGGTGCATGTTTCATAGCTTGATCTCTGAATGAGATTTCCCTTTCTTATTCTTTACATCTTTCTTTTCAATAATCAATTTTTTGGATTCGTTGTAAAAAGCAACGCTCTGAAATGCAAAAGACTCTTCTTTGTCCAATGTATCTATGCCAATTATTTCCATCCCAGGATTGTGCAAAGCAATGCTCTCTAGCTGGTTTTCTTCGGGGAACACTTTGTCAATGTCAATTTCTAGTTCCATATCTTCGAGGGGAGATCGTGGATATCAATTTCTCTTCTCGGTACCTCTTGATCTTGGACTATTGTTTTCCATTTTTTGATCGGGGGAAGTTTGTGACAACTTTCAATTTTTCTGATGGGAGGGTTCTCATCTCCTCCTCCACCTGAAGAAAGAATTGTGTGTGACTTTGTTACTTGGGTAGGCCGTTGGAGTACTGTGCCGAGATGTTGTGGTCTTGGGTGTGGCGATCATGGATTGGGCACTTTTTTCACCTAGGCCTTTTCCTTTTTGTTTGGGCAAGTCATTGGTACTAGCACCGAGTGCATTCAATATAGTTTCAGTGAAAGAAATGTTGAAGTGGTGCTTGACCATGAAATCCCCGACTTTCCAAGGCAAAGAGATGAATTGACTTTTTATTTTTTCATGGGAAAAATGAAACCAGTAGATGTATTGCCTTGTTATTCCAGCAAAAAACATTGTACCAGATATGTGACATGGGTCAAATTCACAGTTCATCTTCTTACACATAGATAATCCAGGGAATGTGTAGCAATTCGCCACGGTGAAAATTAAATAAGATGACTTAAATAATTTATTCTGCCTTCTGTATTGTAATAACTGGGAAGAGATTTCAATGGAAATCAACTTGCGTCAATGGAAGATGGCTTCCTCCTTGACCGTAAAATATAAAATATACAGAATCATCCAAGAGATGTTAGTTGCACTTTCTTGTCTCATTATCCTTGTGAAAAGCTATGCAATTTTCCGAAAAATGTTTTTAAATTCACTATCCTGTATTATGGCTATGTCACAGGGAGCGTCCACTGGGTTCTATAAGAACTTTGGCAAGAGGTCCAATTCATTACCGTGCTTCTTTAATAACTATCTACAATTCTTTCCCTTGAAAGTAATCGTTGGGTCGGGAAGTGTTGACATATTTTGAAATACTTGAGGGGATAGGGAAACTTGGGAATGGTTTCCCATCTGGATAATCTGTTGGTTCGGAATATAGTTATCGACGCAACATGTGACCAACTCCTTAAAGTAAAAAAAATTGGGGACAGAAGTTGTTGCTGCAATTCCATATGTCGAGATAACTTTCTTTTGTGTAGAAGGGGACGAGTACTAGTCATAAGTTATGGAACACTGAAAACTTTGGTCCTCGCGCCCGAAAATATTCAGGGTATCTCCACAGAAATGTTGTCGAGATGCAACCATAAGTTTATGAGAACGTTCCTTTGCTCCTCATGGTATTTAAATTGGACACTACAACATCATAATATAATCTCTGGTAAATCTTGGTTCAATGTGTTTTAATGGGAGATGTCCTCGACCTTTTCACCTTTTAATGGCAATCTTTTCGATGTGTCTGGTGAGTTGTGACTAATAAAGGCATAATTAATGTGGATTGGGAAGCCCACGAAGTTGGCGAGGATGGACGATAGAAAAAACTACTTCGGACCTTTTGTGTACCTGGAAGCCCGACAACTCCCGAATCTATGAGAACAGGAGCTGAACAATCCACTAAGTATGGAAAGGAGGGATAAAATTCTTTCAAAAAGTTGAGGTAAATAACCATTTTTTGGAGCTGGTATTGCATTCTTGCTATGATGATACCTTAAAAAAAAAAAATAAGAAACTAATCAGATTCCATAATATTCTCCCATTAATGCATTTTAATGGGAGATGCCCTCAAGATTTTTGTGTATTAATGCCAATCTTTTCGAACATTTGTGATGAGTTGTCACTAGTAAAATCATATTTAATGTGCATTGGGAAGGGGCAAAGGTGGAGGGGATGGAGGGGAGTGAAAAATGATTTGGTAATTTTTTGAACGTGGGAGTCCGTGGTCGAATTGTAGATCACCCAAGTTTTGGATGCAATAAGTATAATCTGAACACGGGGCATGAGAGTTCGATAATACCTACCCGGGAACCCGCAACCATAAAAATGGCTAAGGAAATGAAAGAGGTCGGTCAGACTCGTGATGTCAAGATATAGATGAATATAGAATTTGTGAGTCTGCCACCTGGGAACCCACTATCATAAAAATGCGACTAAGTATAGAAAAGGAAAAAAAGAAAGGGAGCCAATAACTTTATGCTTGACAAATGAACATTGTCTGATAATTGTCAAGTGATAGAAATACATCGACTATGGGGAATGAGAGTTTGGGGCATGGGAGTTACATAGGGCCTAGCTAGGAACCGGCGGGCATAAAATTGGCTAAGTATGGAAATGAACAATAGTCAGTCGGAATCGTGATTTGAAGATATAGATGAATATTGAATTTCTGAGTCTGCAACCCCAGGAACCCGCAAGCATAGACATGCGACTATGTATAGAAGAAGAAACGGATAATAGAGGGGAAGAAGAAAAGGGAAAAGGCAACAAGTATAGAAGAAAAAAAAGGGGAGTAAAGAACTTTATGCGTGACAGAAAAACATTTGATCTTAAGTATGGAAAGATGGGCCGGTCAGACGGGGTTATCGTAGGCAAAGTGAGGCTTGCAAGTTCGAGGAGCCCAGGGTCGAATTGTAGATAACCAGATTTTTGTGTGCAAGATGTATATTCAAACACGGGGCATGGGAATTCGATAATGGATTCGGGGGAACCCGCAGCCATAAACTTGGCTAAGTGTGGAAATGGACTACAGTCGGTTAGACGTGTGATGTGGAGATATAGACGGATGTAGAATTTCTCACTCCGCCACCCCGGGAACCCGCAAGCATAAATATGCAACTAAGCATAGAACCATAAATGAATAATACAAGGAAAGAAGAAAAGGGAAGAACGGGTAAGGATAGAATAAAAAAAATGAAGGGAGCAAAGTACTGTATTCATGACACAAGAACACTTATTTTGATAACTATCAAGCTATAGAAACACATAAACTATGGGAAAAATATTTTCAACCATGGAATATAGTTGAAGCTCAACATACCCTAGTTCAAGATAAAAGAGATGTTTATATCTATCTCAACAAGCAATAGACAAAATATATGACTTGGCACATTTATATGAAAGCAATTAGACAGAGTCATCATAGGTATAATGAGGCCTAGGGGTTTGAGTCTGGGGTCAAATTGTAGATAACCGAAGTTTCAGGTGCAAGATGTATACCGTGAACACGGGGCATGAGAGTTTGATGGCACTTACGCAGGAACATGAGGCCATAAAATTCACCCAAGTATGAAAATGAACAACGGTCGGTTGGAGTAGTGATGTAAATATATAGATGGACATGGGATTTGTCACTCCACCATCCCAGGAACCCGCGAGCATGGACATGGGACTAAGTATAGAACCATAAACGGATAATAGAGGGGAAGAAGAAAAGGGAGAATGGATAAGTATAGAAGAGGAAAAAGAAAGGAAGCAAAGAACTCTATGGCTCATAGATCAACACTTAGTGTGATAATTATCAAGCGATAGAAACACATCAACTATGGGGAAAACATATAGCTGGACAAATTGGACAACGTATGTAGATCATAGTTTTTTTTGTAACCATACCTCTTAGTCTCAGGCATACGCACTATATTTGCTATGACACATTGTACTCCATCCTTGTGTCCAATTATTGTGTTCTTGTTTCAATGTAGCAATACAGAGAATACAATGGACATCAAAGCAAGTTTCTACATAGGAACACAAGAAAAAAAAGATGGAGTACAAATTTATTTATTTGAATACAGCAGCACAGAAAATATAATTGACATAAAGACAAGTCAATATACAAGAAGATATGGAGTATCCAAGGAAAAAAATAACAGAGTTGCAAATTAGTGTAACAAATATAGACAGAGAAAATGAAAAACAATTGGATATGGAACATGGGTAGAAATATGCACCTTTGCATGGATTCTTCTAAACTTATGGTTAAGAGTTCTTTGCCCTGTCCAGTTTTCCAACTTGTTTCTATGAAAAAAAGCATAAAACAAAGTGGACATGAACATAAGTTGACATGTAAAGGAAAAAAGCGAGGAATATGTACATAGAGTAAATAAAATAGAATAAAAGTAATAGAGTAACAAACAATGTTAGAAGAATGTACCATTTTTGTTTTTTGTTTTTTTGTTCATCCATGTTTGTGTAATATAATAATTTGTGTAAAAAATATTTGTGGCAAAAATTAGTTACAAAGCAGGGAAAACTAAGTAGTTGGATAGCGTGATTTTCTGCAACATGATAGATAGATATGCTTTGAAACATAGAAATATGATATTGCAATATGTTTGATGTATATTTCATAATTCAAGTGCAATACACATTGTATAGTGATCAATCCAGTATGTGTACAAACCAGGAAAAACTAAGAAGTTTGATAGCTTGGTTTTCTGCAACAAGCTAAACATATATGCTTTGAAACATAGAAATATGATTTTCCAATATGTTTGATGTATCTCTCATAATTCAAGTGCAATACCAATTGTATCGTGATCAAACTAGTATGTGTCTAAGAGAAAGACGTTGTACTGAGAAATGGGCACATTTGACCATACATGGTCAATAAGTGTGTTTTGTACATGACTTGTGTTGTTCAAAAGAAAGCGGAAATTGTATTTGCACATGTAGTTTTCCAATGCTTTTGTTCTGGCATTATTTTGTAGCATGTCAATATTGAAGTCTCCTACAATGACAATGGTTTCGTTCAGATGCAAATGGTCCAATGCATTGAAAAGAACATTTAGTATGTTAGAGAATGTTGCATGGGGAGCAACATAGAGATTCAGTATTGCAATTTCTGATCCATTGAAAAAAACTTTTGCAAGCACCATCTCAACATTGTTTTCTTCAAAATGTGTATGCTCCAAAATTGTTACATGTTTTTTCACCAATATCATCACACCATGTGTAATGTAACTTGATATGCAATTGTGATTTGGAAATTGTTTGTTTTGCATGCATAATGCCATGTATGTTTCCTGTAAGCATAGAATATCGGATTGCATTGTGTCATAGTCATTGAGTATATCATCCATATGTGCATGTAAGTTGTGTGTGTTAAGCGAGAGAATTGATACAGATGAGTTTGTTTGTATGGATTGGTAATCATATTGCAGATGCCACTTTGCGGTAGTCCTGAGGCGTTGCATCTCAATATCAACTTTGTGTTTGACTTTGAAGTTATCTTTTGTAAGAGGACTTAGTAAATACAAGGAGTCCATACTTCTGACATGGGACAGTGTTGTGTATACAAGTCCATGTATTTGAATTCCATTAGGCTCAAATGTAACACTACCAAGTGTTAGTCCTTGTGATATGTGGACTGTATGTGCGCATGCAAGTTTAATTGGAAACTGTTTTTGAATCTTCAGTCAACCTGTCTTTGTTGATGTCGATACTGGTTTTGATATTCGCAAGATAGGTGTCTAATCACTTGCAGTGTTTGAATTATATAGATAAGCCAACTTGTTTTCTTGTTAGTGGCTTATATGTAATTCATGGAACTTAATCCAAAGGACATCAAGTTTTTTTGTTGTGGTATAGCCTTTGAGTATTCCATATGCACCATTGACCAAGCCATCATGTGAATCATAGTTGCAAGCATATATTTCAACCAACATGTCTACTTTCAGGACAAGTTGCAAAGGTAAAGTGGTTGTATGTTCATGATGTGGCACATTTCCATGGTTGTCTTCTTCGAGGTCAATTGAATTGATCATGATATCATCACTAGGCATGAGCAATAGCATGAACATGTTATGCATTGCAACATCCCTATTTGTGTAGAACAGGTAAGGGAAGGTTGGGTCTGTTGGTGTAGGTCGTATGCACCTCGAATTGATATATGTTAGGTCATCATGGGTTTGGTTGTTTGTCCACATTATATTCAGAATTGCAATAAATGTTTCATCTGTCTGGCACATTGTAGTATGCAATTCAAAGAATTTAATATTGTCTTTCCAGAAGTCATGCGTCATTGTTTTCATGTTGACCGTAGGTTGTTCAAATATCAAAGAATCTTGGATGGGTTGTGCCTGGTAAAGATCCCCACATAATATCATGTCAATGTTTCCAAAGTATTTCGTGTGCACATGTTTTATGTTTCTTAGCCGGTTGTCAATGGAATACAAGAAGCGAATTCCAATCAAAGATGCCTCATCTATGAAGACAAGTTGCAATTCATCATAAAGCTTAGACAATGTATCTAACATTTCCTTGCTGAGTAGAATAAATTGTGACTTGTTGAAAGGCATAAAAAATGCAGAGTGGATTGTTGTTCCACCTGCATTATATGCAACTTTTCTTGTGTATGAAACTATTAGGCCCTTTGGTTTCATAGGATTAGAGGAATTGTTTGAATTGTAGATTCTTATAAGCATTTGGAATAGTTCTTTTGTTGTGAATGTCTTGCATGTTCCTTCTCCACCTGTAAGGAACAAGTGCACAAGAGTGTACATGTTCAAGCAATTTTTAAGCACAATGTCCTTTAGAATTGTTTGTTGTTCTCGATTCAAAAGACATATGATTTTGTGGTATTCATTATTTTCAATAAGGAAATGATGTTTTGTGACTTGAAAACCAATATTGATACGTTTTTCAATGTTGCGTGCTTGAGGATGAGGCAAATCTGCTTGGAACTCATAGGACTCGTAGGGAGTTCTGGTTGTTTTTCGGTTTATGAATGTCTCATCAATATTATCAAGGTTTTCTAGTTCATTAACTCCACTTTCTAGATCACCCCATGTTGGATTAACATTGTAAGTAAATCTAGATTCATTGGTTTGCACTATAGTCTCAGAGGCAACATACGCAACTTCCCATGTAGCCAAGTTATGTTTTAATGTGTTTTCGTTTTCATCGAACAGAACATATAACAATAGTTTTTATTTGCAATAGTTTTCATAGTCAGTATGTTTGCTGTATTTGACAAACCATATCACAGACAATTTTTTTCTTTTTGATATGGGTGCACCATTTTTTTTGTAATGCGATACGAATTATGCTAAGTAGATATGATTAATAGGAGATGGACGTTGGAGGTAATAATCAATAATAGAGCGACATAGAACGTCCTCTGAATTTTTAGGCTCTTGTTCTAGAAAAGACGGTGGTTTAATCACAAATGTGTGTTTTTCAAGTGGAGATGTGTTTATGAAGACACATTTTCTTGAACTAAAATTGAGGGGCAGGGAAAGTGAAATGTGGAATGCTTGTTGAGCAAACATTTGTTGAATATTAAGTAATGTATTACCAAGCGTGCATATCATTTGTATAACATCAATATGACTTCTTTCATTTTCTTTCTATATTCTTCTGAATGCACTTGTCATAGATTTGTCAACCTTTGTCATATACGAGGTACAGTACGATGTTGTAGCATATGCATTGAGGACATACTATGCATCTGTATTTTCATTCCACATAACTGGCATTTCCTTGGAGAAACTATTGTTCTAGATATGGGAAAGTTTTCATTTAAGGAAAATTGTTGGTTGTTTAAGTGTACATTGTATGCCTTGGATGTACTCATCTTCTGTTAGATTCAGCTCTGTCAAGAAGTCATCGAAGCTCATTAACCCATCAAAGTCTCATTGTTCTAGAAATGTGAACAAGGATCTAGATTTATCAACGCCAACATTTTCCTCTAAACTAAGTGGCTCTATGATTCTTGTTGTTCTCATTGGCGGCACGGGGAAGTTGTATCTGCAATGCGAGTTTTTTTGTTTTCTACAACTTTTTGTATGATAATGTCTATGAACTTTGGCAAGTTCTGGATCCAAATGATATGTGTTGCATGTTATGTATTTGTCCACAAACTATTCGATCTATCAGTTGTTGTCTGATCCATAGACCGGTGCACCCTCTATCCACAATAGTGTGTGGTCATGCTCACTCCCCCTATTTTGGAATTCGGTCACAAAAAAGTAGTCCGATATTTTTCTGAAAAATGTTTCATCATGGCATATCAATTGTCTCAAAGCATTTATTTTATGTCTATAGTAGTGAGTACATGTCACTGGGTCTTTCCTTATGAGGTAGTCAATGCTATCATTTTCCAGTGTATCCGTTTGTTTTTTACACTTCATGTTCTTATGCAAGTCAGATACTGCGGCCACCAATGGATCCCAACGATGTTCTACACTTGTAAATGTGATGAAAAATGTTTGCGGTCCCAATTGTCAGATCATTGCAAAAATATTTTTCTTGTTTTGTTGTAAATAGTCAGGAGAGATGCGAATGTTTTTGAAACCTATGTATCCAATATCAGATTTCAGGATTTTTTCTAGGTTTACTTTTCACTTGACATCTTTGGCCAACAAATTTCTTCCTTGTAGTTGGCCTTTCCTTATTCGCACCCACATGCAAGACAACACTTTCTCTATTATTATGCGCATTGTTTTTAAAAACAAATTTGTTATGTGACAGGAGAAGTCACCGCTTGAATGTAGCAACCCCTATTGAACTATTTTATGATAACTGAATCATTCTGTAATGTCATTGGGACATGGATCTCCATAGAACAATGTTGGGAAGTTCATTTCCTCAGCAAAATTGTCCTTGAATATTCCAAGTGGACATTGCCCCTTACCTCGTGAAATTTCGACAATCTTGTCTTGCAAGTCACGAATGCGTTTTGAATCAGTGAATCCATGTACCAATGTCTCAGCAGGTGTTTCAGTCTTTGATTCATTGCTTGTATCAAATTCACTAGCAGTTTCGAGAGTCTGTGCAGAGATGCCATCCCCTTCTCTGAGAACATTGTTCCAGTTCTCATTTATACAAATGTTTTGTGCTTTGTACAGGGCCCTAGAACATTAATATTTTAATGATTTCATGACAACATGCCCACACACTTTACTTTTCTGATATGCATTCTTGTATTGCAAGCATCTTTTGAGAGCCACAACAATTGTCATTGTATCGCTAATGAATTGTGGCAAGGCTTTCTGCACAACATCTAGTTGGACAGGCACATTAATAATTGATCATGTTAAGCCCATTTGGGGTTGTTTATAGCCCCAGGGTCTGATTTGTGCAAATGCAATTCGCAGAGATACAAGTCTCTCTTCAAGCTCTGTAAGCGCACTTACATATAGTAGTAGTTTATTACATCTTATTTGGTCAAGTGTTGCAAACTGTGGCAGATTTCCATTTTCAAGTGACCGTTTGCATGGAAGACAAATTTTGTCGCTAGAAAATGTTTTATCATTTAATGTCAAGCGGACGTATTCTGCTTCCAAATCAGGCGTGAAAGACTTAGTTTATTTTGAAAAATTCAATTGATCACAAATTTCACATGCAATTGAAGGAGTGTCTTTGATTTGTTTCACATAGGTATGTTGTGCATCCTTCTTCCGTAGGGAAGTATGCGCTGAAAGTGTTTGCTAGTTTTCATTGGTAGCAGTTCCTGTTGCTGGTTCTAGTCCAGGAAATGTGATTTTTTCCTCTCAGACAGTGCCATCACCATTGTGGGATATGTGACCATACTTGTTTCTCTTGTGTTGTGAATGAACAAAATTTTTTAGGTTGTGATATGTCATTTTTTGTCTAGAAGGAAGCGTAGTAATGTATTTTTTTCTCTCACGTATGAACTTTTTCAAGTTGTGATAACTTAGTCTATGCTTTTTTTTCAAGGGCAGGATCACCTCATGGCAACTAGGATGAGTTTCATTATGATTAAATAGCATAGGAAACTTATGCAGATTCGATGTGGTTTTGATGGCATTGACACTGGACCCTGGACTGGTAGTATTTCCCATACCATCAATTTTTTTTTTCTCTCACGTATGACCTTTTTCAAGTTGTGATAAGTTAGTATACATTTTTTTTTAAGCCCTCTTTGGCCTGATCACAACTGGGATGAGTTTCACGCATGACCTTTTTCAAGTTCTTATAAGTTAGTCTACGTTTTTTGTTTAACCCCTGTATGGCCTCATCACAATTGAGACATGTTTCATTCTCATTAAATAACATGCTACATGTATGCACATTCGATGTGGTTTGGGTGGCATGGACAGTGGACCCTAGACCAGTGGTATTTCCCATCAAATTTTGATAATGTATATGTGGCGTATCTATTTTCAATGAGATGATGTCTATTGTTCGATCGTATTTTGAATCAATACGCCAGGAATGGACACTGTCATCTGGAAGGTTCGACCAAACCTATATATTTACTTGGAATATGATAGATAACCATTGCAAATAGAATCTTCCACCCTCTACATTTCCTTTTTCATATGGCAGTGCCATGTTTACAAGGTATTCTTGCCAACTTCCAATTGTTGGAATATTTTCTAGGAGCTATGGAAAAAGGTGTTGATGCAAACAGCTAAAAGCCTATTGGCTACCACCTATAATTGCATTGCAAAAGGATTGTACAGTGTAAATTTGCAATGACTGCACATCAAACTATGTTGCTACCAAATAGCAAATTTCATGGAACAGACTATCTCCTCAACTAGATGTAACAGTTGTTGTTATCTGCAAGCCATGGCACTGCACACAATGCATAATCCGTTTCCATTGCAATTCAAGGTCTTTGAAAATGAGGGACAAGTAAATATGAGTTCCTCCAAGATTGCATATGGATAATTTTATATACAGTAGTGGTTCATAATGACCACTGACATAATTGACATCATGGAATAAGATGCAAAATGGATCGTTGGATGCAGTTCTGTTGAATAGTATATATCTTGTTTTTCTTGTCAATGACCACATTCCAATTGATATATTGAGCCACTTAGATAGCCACTGTATACAAAATGTATCTCCCCAAAGTCCCCTCTCATGTGCAGGAAGAATTGTAGATGCAGACAACCACATCTTTGAAAAATACTTAATGACATCATGTATTCCATGCAACTGCCAAAGAAAGTCAGATGCCAATTCGTATTCATACAAATCCAATGCCTCGGCGTCACCATTTTTTAAACAGTCCAATAAATAATCTATCAATCCATTGCGCAGGTCGGTCGACGAATAACGGAAATGCATTGAAAAGACAATCCCCTACAGTATACGAGAATGTATCCAATCTAAAAAGCCCATTGGGATGCAATACTTGGTCGATGTTTTCATGGACAATGGAGTCTATATCTATTTCATAGGACTCAAAATCTATTACTTGTTTCATCTCTTAAACTGTGATTTTCAAGATGTTTCTTACCTATATTCAGTTTATATGCAAACAGAGAAAATAAAATAAAAAAAAAATGACAAAAAAAAAACAAAAAACAAAAAGACAAATAGAAAATCACAAGTATCGAACTGCATACCAATTCCGCTAGATATCCTTCAACCTTCTTCTTATCAAATTCAATCCCCCCTAGTCTCCATAGCATATGACAAGAAAACAAACACACAGTGAATAGTGAACCAAACAGAACAGATAACACAAATAAATAACACTATAAATTTGTTGAGCACAAAGATCGAGTATTCAAGGTATATCATTTTTTAACCTATTCCTGGCGTGCATCCTAGAATATTTTCAGAGGTAGAAGATGCTTTGCAATGCACAAAGCACAGGACAAAGGGAATAGTTGAATGAAGTTTACCCTGGCAGATGCTTTCCCCCTGTGACAACTCCGAACTTGTTTTCTAAAACCCTTTGCATTGCTTTTTTGGAAACAGCTATGGCACGATATCCAAAAAGTGGAAGTTGGCATATGTGATTGGAAGGGAACCTGGAAAAATGCACCAATCGCATGGTTTCCAGGAACAAAAAATAAGAGGAGAACATCTGATTTTCTTTTTTATATTTCATTGTAACTATGACAGATCTGGGTTTTGTGTCCAACGTCGACATTCAAAGTGGAACAAGACATTTGTAAGGGAACAAACTAAGAAAAATGCACGAAATGTATGGTTTCCAGGAACAGATACTATGAGGAGAACATTGGGAAAAACACTCCAAATGTATGGTTTTCAGGGGCAAGAAAAATGAGGAGTTTTGTTTTTTATATGTCACCATGGCTGCAACAAAGGAGGGTTTTGTATAGAACATTGGCGTTCAAGAACAAGGAAAAGATTAATGGTGTAGCAGCAACAGAGAAAGATGTTCTGCAACAGGGTTGCAAGGCAGGGACTCCTAGTATTGAAAATTCTTGCTTGCAAGTTGCAAATAGCAAGTAGGAAACAAGGAATAGCAACAAAACCATGGCACAAAAACTTACCCATCAATGAAGGATGAAAGAAGCACAGCTCGAAAACCTGCAAACTGCAACAACATGTCCAAATGCTTGCAAAGTTGAAGAACAAAAAACCAGTGAACAACCACGAAGAGGTCCAACTACAACTGAAGGACCTCAAATTTGCAAAGTTGATTCAAACAACAACAACCAACATCGAACGAACCAACGAAAAATAATCAACCAGTGAAGCAGTAATGCCGATGAAAAACAACAATGCCCAAACTCATTATAGACAACCTGTATCAAAAATTGCAAGTAAACTGTATTGTAACACATCTGTAGAATAAACATTTAAGGCTACGAGGCATGTTAGGTAAACACTTAAGGCTGTCAGAACCGTTGAAGGGCGTCGCACTGTGCAAACATTTAAGAATACGTACACAACAATGAAAAAAGAATCTTGAAACACACAACAATAAAGAAAATTAAAAAAAAAGAATAATAACAATAATAATAATAAAAAAAAAACAATAGTTTGAATACTTGAGACTATGCTAAAAAAAATTACTCAGAGGACAAAGTAATATGAAAACTGACTATCCATGCTCAAAACTTTGGATATCCAAACATTTCAATATGAATAGTACAAATTCAAAAACACCATAGATGATAAAAACTTTGGATATGCCAACATATAAATCATTGGGAATAGCGAAACTAGCAATAAGACCTTAAATATATTATCCAACGAGATCATGACAAATATGGGTTTTTTTTATTGTAAAAAAATTAATGTTTTTTGTTATGTAGTTCGAACAATAGAAATTATGAAAAAATTTGTAGTCAAACGAAAAACTAATATAAAGTCAACGAATTGTCAATCTCTATAAACTTTAGATATCTAAACATTTCAGTAAGAATAGTACAAATTCAAAAATACCGTAGATGTTAAAAAATTTGGATATCGCAACATATAATTCATTGGGAATAGTTAAGCTGGCAATAAGACCTCAAATCTATTATCCAATGAAATCATGACATATATGGTCTTTTTTATTATATAAAAAATAATATTTTTAGTTTTGTAGTTCGAACAATAGAAAGAATGCAAAAATTTGTATTCAAACCATGAACTAATATAAAGTCAACAATTTATCGATCGCTATAGTCCCTCTACGCCTTCAACGGGGACTAACAAGTGGTTGTTGACAATTGTAACAAGTGATTGGTGAAAGATAAGTTTCTAGAGTTCAACATTGGTTTGTGTTGAAAATCATTATCAAATATGAAGGAGTGTGATCATATGTTGCCATTATACATGAAATTTTAAAATGCCAAAGAACTGGTCATATGAAATTTGTCAAAGTGTGGTGAAAATTTTCCACACAATTATTGGCCCCACTAGGGACAATTGTTATTTAACGGTCAAGATAATATGGGGTTAAAGTGTTATTTTTAAATGCTCACATGGGTCCTAGTAAATGGGCATTTATCTCTTCATAGGTAGGATGAATGATTGATGATACCTAACACCCAAGTGTAAAAATGGTCAATCTTAATGTTTTTGAAAATAGATGTGAAGAATGTGTAGTGTAATGAATTTGATTGGAAGAATCAAGTTGTCATTGTAGTGACATTTAGTTTGGAAAAATATTGTAACAAGTTTGAGTTTGTGTTAGAATTCATCATTTTGACATTAGAATATTTATTTAAAATTGTTTGTAGAACCATTAAGTATCAAGCAAAAGATATTAAAGAATTGAATAAAGAAGATGAAAACAAACTCTAGAAATTTTGCAACAAGGAGCAAAAGCAATGAAATTTAAATCAACAAATCAAAGTGTTATTGTTGATTATGATTGTTGTCATGGTGCTATGTTGTTTTGGGGCACAAAAAGGGAAAGATTTTCCCCAAATGAAATAGATATTTAACAACTAAGTCAAAAAAATGTATGCAAATTGGGTATATCACTGTAAGACCTAAAAAAGGCATGGATACACCATTCATTTTGTCACATTTATTTCTATAGGACCTAGTTGTACAAGTCTATAATTCACTTATAGAAGTGTAAGAATAAGTAAACAAGAAGTCAATTAGTGAACTGGTCAACATACAAAATTGTTTTACTGAATTTTTATGACTTCATATTGCATGTAGGTATATTTTTAATGTCAAGGATTCTAGCATTGGCTATAGGATGTACCAAGAATTGGTGCCATATGTTTGGGTAGCAGTCTATAGATTTATCATTTGTTTATCACATATATCTAGGGTTGAGATGTTTGTTACATAGGAGATGCCTTCACAAAACTATTTGAAAGTGTTCATGAACATACAACCATGAAATGAGGAACATGTCAATCAATATCTGATCAATATCTCTAAGCATGTTATCTAAGGAACCAAAAAATGAAATTGATATCCTTTCATTGGCCCCAAATTGTAGCATAGAAACCCAACACAATGAAAAATGCTCCCACCACACTGTGAATCTAACAAGACAATAGATGATGTCAAAATAAGGCCAATATACACAACTAGTTATTGTCTTTCTCCCCCATGTCATCACACCTCTCTGCTTGTCAAATAATAGATGATGGTTAATTCTTGAAATTGTTAGATGCCAAACCTTCCAACAAGTAGTTTTTCACCAAGTAAAATAGCTCCTTCTATGGTTGCAATCACTATCCCAACGGGCTTAAACATTGCCACAAATAGAGGCCCTTTCTTATGATTACACAAAGTTTGCATTGTATATGTCAGACATGTACCAATAATTTCCTACAAGGGAAGAAATGCCATATTCAGATGAATGGACACATGTTTCAAGAGAAAGCAACAAGTACACAATGAATGCATTGGCTTTGAGTTGTGATCTGTACCGAATATGAAATACTTATAAACTCAATGTCCCATTTTAGACTTCCAGCAACTGACTCACATGTAGTAAGAGATGTTAAAAGAGTTGATTGTATAGCTGCAAAAAAGTGGTGAAAGCAGTGATGGACAGTTCAACCGGAAATTTATTCAAAGTTTCCACCTGAATATGTCAAATTGATTTATGGAAATCTTGCTAGCAATAATGCAGAAGGAGGATTAATGAGTATATTAGCATTAAATAGATTACCTACATTATGTTCCAAGTGGAACAAGAGATGGAGGCCCTTTCAAGGAAAAGGGATCCCATAATCCAATCTTTGACTGGAATTTTGTTTTGAGCAGTATAATCCAATCTTTGTTGTCTAAATCATAGTTTAGAAACCAAAAGTTTCTTATAATGGAACCCTTGTACAGAATCACAGTCATCGCTCCACATATATAAATGAGGGTACCCCAAACCTTTGCTAGGCTACCAAAATTTCTTATGTCAACTTTGTCCAGCCTGAACTCACATTATAGCACAAATTATACAAAAGATACACATAATGTTGAATAGAGACGAATATAAATAGCAGTAATCAAATTAATCTAGGTAGATATTTTGAAGGGAGAGTATGGCATTCATTGATTTATCTATTGTTTGTAGGATAGAAATGAAATTTGTTATTATTTGTCATTTTTAATCTGAAAGTGTGTGAATTACTTGCTATCATACTATGCAAAATCAAGGTACATTTTAAATATATGGAAACTGAAAACCTCCTAGATTGTGGAGTAAGGAATATGGCAACATATCTGAAAAATAGAATGGTATAGGAAATGTTAAATGTTGGATTAGGCCAATATCTATAAATAATGGACAATATGAAGGTGAAAGCAAGGATTAGGTTCACCATGTCAAAATCAAGAACTGGAGAATTGTAGTTTTGTAGTTTACACCCGCGAAGACACAATTTTGCACGATGGTAACATTGAAAGTTCGACCACACTTCACATAATAACATGAAATTCATGTATATAATAATCCAAGATAACAATAAAACTACAATTTCTTAGAGTTCCTCCAAGTGGTGATAGTGGAATACCTCCATAACCCAACATGAGGGTCAAGGCTTCAAACTATGCAAGATTGAAATTTCTATTGAAATTTTATTAGTGCCTACAAATGACCAAAATAGGTAAATGAAACTACATAGAACAACACACTAACTATAAAGTGAGTGCATAAAACATCTTCCAACAAAGAGTATGGTAAAAGTGAAATCAAATCCAAATCTAAATCTAAATGAGTAACAGTAAAACATAGAATGTAAAAAGGATAGATCAAAGTAGATAACTCCATCTCCAAAACAAAGTAAAGGGGAGATAATTGCTCTCATCATCAATTCTCATAATAGATATGTCAACACTAAGAACCCACCAAAATTATGATGTCTTTACGGTAATCCTTGGACACTATAAAAATTCCAGAGACTCGATTAACGTTGGGGTCACGCAACAGATATGTTGCACATAAGAACTTTGCCTTGGACATGAAACTTTAACCTTCACAACTAATGTGTGGGTCACATGTGTGACACCATGCATAAGACTTTTACTTTGGCATGAGAAACTACTTTGAGCTCAACAAAGGTTCAAGTCCCTGGGTACTAGAGTACAAGGAAGCTTCTTACCAACTCACACAAGATTCAATATTGGGGGTACTAGAGTACAAGGAAGTGAATGGGCTTCAATCAATTGGCTTTAAAAAAATTGAGCTAGTAAAGATAAGGCTTGAAATGTAATAATTCTTATTTGGCACCCATGTTCTCTTTATGGCTTGGGAGATTTGCCCCAACCACTTATGGGTTTTCAATCATCACAGTGTATATGCTTCTGATTTCACTCCTAGCACTCCAGGTGACCTAGGGCACTCTCTAAATAATCTTCCCCAAAAGGATCCAACACAATTACTTGAAAGACGGGATAACATTCAATTCAAATATATTGCAAATGAACAAGCTTCAGTTAACAAGATTTTTATTATTATTTTGAATTAGGGAAAGTTAAGGCCTCAACGTCAACCTTAGTAAATTCTAAGTCTCTCTAAGAGAACCATTGCAGATGATGATTGTTTACGATCGAGCCCCTAGTGATATGGTTCAAAGTATAGCAACCTTTGGCTCTTAAGTCCTGGATGAGAGGAGGTGGCACCTTGTGCACCTCCTTTCTATGAATCCATGGGTCTAGGCCGATCTATATCATGTTTGTTTTGTCATATCTTCATAGAAACCAATTCCCAATCGGTGGAAATGTTGAGATAGTGTCTTTCCAAATGATCTCGGATTTAAAAAAAAAATGTTTGGGGTTTGAATCCAATCCTCCAACAAGATGGTGGAAAAGTGTTTATCTTTTATGGTTTGAGCCCAAAGACCTTTTCCCTACAAGTGTCTCCAAGCATTTTTCACTATGAGGGATTTTGAGAAACAAAACAGATTTTTTAGCCCCCATCCACCTTGGCATTTCAAGATAACAAGATTTTTCTAAGGCACTAGTGTCATACCTTTCTTTATCTATCCCCTGACCAAATGAAATGATATCAGAGATACCTTATACACTCAAGGATTTGTTTTGGGATCCAAGCAAGGGACATCAAGTAGAACAAGATGCCTTGAGGATAGATTTAACTAGGACTAATCATCCATGAAGGTAGAGCCACCTGTTGCACCACGTGTTTAATTTTTTCTCTATTTTGGAAATGAGCCACTGTTGATCAACTTTGAGGTATAGTTTGGCCTTTAGCTGAAAACCAAGGTTTTTGAAACCTATGTCGAAGGTTTTTATAAGGAAGTGGAAGGTGTGATTGATGTGTTTCTTCTCAGCCTTTCAAAGACCCTAGGAGGTAGTCATAGATTTTGAGGAGTTTATCATCATGCCCATGGTTGCACAAAAGATATCCAGGATCTCTTTGAGCTTGTCCACCATTCTTTTAGAGCCATCATAGAAAATGAAAATATCATCAATGACTAATAAATGAGAAAAAAGCATGAATTGTTGATCAAAATACCTTTCAAGGAACCATTGGGTGAAGCTACTAAGATTGATTTTCTTAATCCTTCTACAACTAGGAGAAGAGGAGTGGGAATAGTGGACTCCCCTTCTAGATTCCTCTTTCAAGCTTGAAAAATAGGGGGTTCTCTATTAATTAACACTCCAGTAGACCGAGCTTAAACAACCCATTATCTAATCCAAGTGGACAGCGGTGGCCACCTATCTCTTCCACTTACTCAACATGTTCTCCATCTTAGAAAAAAAATTATCTATAGTTTTTTAGGTCCTAAACTTCCAGGGTCATTTTGAGGCCTTAAATGATGTTTTTTGGTTGTCCAAAGGCAATGGGTGGCCACGACCACCCTAAGCTTGCCCATAATTGTACTTATCAATTAGATTTTTCCAACGAGCTATTGTGTGCCATAGAAGGATATTATATGAAAAAATTGTGCCTATGGGAATTTTGTGTATCAACTATCCACCTCAGGGCCCGCAATCCCTTTGGCACTTCATCTCCTGGAGTTAGGGTTTTAGATCTTTAGATTTTTTGCCTCCTAGGGTTTAGTACTTTATGTTGTTGGGTATGTGTTATATTCTTTGCACGACCAAACCTAGTGTCTACATTATGTCGAGCATGTGGAGGCTCATAGAGGGTTGCATGGTGGCAAGAACCCACCTGCTCGGGGGTTTGGGAGTGGGGCGCCTGCAATTTTTTGTTTCGGTAGTTTTTTTAGTCTATTTTTAGCGGTTTTTTATAACATGGTTTTCACCGATAATTTTCTAATTACAGTTAAAATGCCATTTTTGGCCTTTTGTAATGCCTTCTTGCAAATGGGCATAGTCGACACCTCTCTCTTTAGAGATAAGCTACCACCATTCTAACTAGTTTGTATTTTTTTGCATTCAACAATACTTTCCTATTTCATTCATTAATAGAATTTGGGTTTCACTATATTATTGTACTCTTTGCAATACTTATGTGTGTTTTTTTTCATTCATAATCATTCCTTTCACTTCATACTCTACACAATCTAGATAAGTGGTATTAAAGCAATCTGCTCTCTCTTTTTTTTCAGTGCATGTCCCTGACGAAGTCAAATACAGAGAGTTGGATCTCAAGCTAATTTCACTTGGGGAAGACCATTGTCACCAACCCAAGATGCCTCCCATGGCAGAAGAAAAGAGGGATGACTAAGTAAGAGATCCTTTCAAGTTGTTACTTGAGGAATCCCTCATGTAACAAAGAAATGAGATAATGGACAATTTTTCCCATATCCTTCAACGATTTCCAACGTTAGTTGAGACATATTCAACAAGAAACCATTTGAAAAGTAAGACACCCTTCAAGGTACAAGTTAAATTTGGTATTCCTTTATTTGAATCCCATATAGATGCAAATGCTTTTGAGAAATGTTTTACTCTGTTGGAGGGTTATTACTCTATTCAAAATTTTCTGACATAAAAAACTTCACCTTCACGCTCCTTAAATCCCTTCCCCATGTCAAATATTGGTGGGAAAGTTATAGGGCGAGAAATAATGGAGATGAATCTACGACATTTAGGACAAAACCCACTTGGGCGTCCTTTGTTGATGCCCTTAAGAAGGAATTATACCATGTTGGAAACTATGATGACCAGTACACGAGATGGACAACTCTGCATTAGCAGAGAGACTAGACGATGTCGAAGTACACCAATATCTTCCATACCTTGCGCTCAAAGTTGGGTATTAGGGACTCTGAGCAAAACCTGATTTTGAAGTACTGCAGTGGCCTACATAGGTACATCCAAATAAAGATGGATTTCTTTGTCATCTCGTTACTAGGAGCGACTTATTGATATGCTGTCAAAATCAAGTAGAAATTTAAGCAGACAAATAAGTAGGAATTTGGATATGAAAATCCACCTCAATAGAAGAATGGTAAAGGTGGCCCTAATTCACAAAAAAAATCATAGAGGAAGGTAATCCAACCTCAATAAAACCAATCCAATCCTCAGAAAAATAAGGGAAATGGGAAGTCAAAGGACACTGGAAAGTGGTGTGCGTTTTGTTATTGCTCAATTTGTCAATGTGCAAATGCAAAAGTGCCAATCACTTGGATGATAGATTTGGGTAACTAGGGGTTGGCCATTGTCACCTCACCAACTCCCCTATGTTATTTAGTCTGAATCATGGGAGGCTTCCTGTAATACCCCTAGGTTGAACCCCAATTGAAATGTAATTACAGTTGTGCACTTAGGTTGGTGATCCATGAACTTTTGGGCCAATGCACCTATTTTTGTATTATGTATTTTCACTCTAAATTAATGAAAAAAACAAGCACCACTACTCCAGATTATCCTAACAAGAAAGAGTTTGGGGGGATAAACTCCACTAGATGGGAAAGGGGGATAAAGGTGTAGGAAGAGAGCAAATCCACGAGACTTAAGCCAAGGAAATATTAATAAAATATTTCTAACAAAGGAAAAAAGGAAAAGACATATGAATTTTGTCCTGAGTCTTTGGAATAGGGGAATGAATCACCAACTGGTTCAAAATGGAAATTAGAGAAGTGAAAAGTGGAACTTCATGAGCATGCAAACAAAATAGTAAACCTTAATGAATATTTATCATTCATGCATTCATTCATCAGGAGGTTTTGCTCTCCATCATCTGATACCATCCTTTGTTGTTGTATGTACTTGTTTCCATTTCCATTTAGCTGGAGGACGCTTGAAGTGGGATTTGCTGGAAATTAAGCTAAAGAAGCGGGTTGTCAGGCCCACGTGTTTTTCTCTCCATGTGAGAGAAGTGTTGTT
Source organism: Picea sitchensis (assembly GCA_010110895.2). Taxonomy (NCBI): domain Eukaryota; kingdom Viridiplantae; phylum Streptophyta; class Pinopsida; order Pinales; family Pinaceae; genus Picea; species Picea sitchensis. The sequence continues at coordinate 85,430 of SNQJ01S0026224.1, read as the reverse complement.
GAAGAGGCAGGTTGTCAAGCCCATGTGAATTCTCTCTAGGTGAGAGAAGTGTTTTTAAAGAAGCATGTTGTCAGACATGTGGCCTTCTCTTCAGGTGAGAGAATTGTCAGGAATTTGATTCTCAAGGTGCCAAGCTGCAACTACAGGGCTCTCATACTTCTTGTTTGACCTGTTGTTGAAGCCCTGGAATGGAAGTGGGGCAGTGGAAGGAGTATTGAGTAGAGAAGGGGCACACTTCTTAGGATGGGACATGCATGTGGGGAATGAGAGACTGTAGGTTGGATATTAAACTTGGCACATAAACTGGAAATACTTTGTTGTTACTGATAGAACTTAATTGGATAGGATTTCCTTTCCCAGGTGGATTTTAAGCCCCATCCCGGGGGTGACATGTTGTTGAGTTATAAGCAGTAGAGTCTAAGGATGGGAGGAAAGTCGGAGGTCTGAACGCAGTTGATAGCTTACTTATGCTAGATTTTTTAGAATTAAGAGTATATAGACCAAATCAAAGACCAAAGTCATGACAGAAAGGGAAGATACAAAGATGATTTCTAGCCAAGAGAAGGAAATCAAGGGATAATGAATCAACATGAGAAATGAAATAATTGAATCCAATGGACATGACGAATGTAAAGAGGAAAGAATAAACTTGGTGGAAACCATCAAGAATCTGCAAAAAGATGTCTGAAGTTATAAATAAGATAATAGAGGCTTAGGAAATCCAAGGAACAACAAGATGATTTCGACATCAAGTTGTTACGAAGCCTGGACATAATAGAGAAGAAAATGGATAAGGAGTCAGAGTCTAGCAAGGCAAAGAGGCATAAGTCTCGTGACATAAGAAGTGAGTCAAGTAGTGATGATAGACACCATAAACACTCACATAAACATTAAATTAGAAGGGCACACAGTATCTCAAGCCCGTCCCATGTCAGGAATCATAAGAAGAAATCTAGGGTAGATGAGATACGAGGAGAGATGAATAAGATTAAGCCTCCTACTTTTGATGGTGAGCACAAGAAGGATGAATATGCAGAGACCTGTTTGTTGGGTATGAGAAAATACTTTCAACTACATAATTATTCCTCTCAGGAAGAAGGGAGAATACCAATTTACCAGCTTAAAATAAAAGCATCAATGTGGTGGGATCAAATTGTACAAGTGCAACACTTTGATGAGAAGAAGGTTATTTGGAGGGAGTTCAAGAGATATTTTGAAAAGAAATATTTAACCAAATGTTATTACGATAGGGAAATGAAAGAGTTCTTTGAACTAAAACTTGGAAGCATGACCATTAACGAGTATGAAAGAAGATTTTTAAAGTTGTTGAAATATGTTCCTTTTATAAAAGATGAACAAGTGAGGATTCAAACGTACCTGAGTGGGATACCATCATTTATTAGTGATAGGATACAATATGATGATCCCAAGACACTGGAAGAGACCATAAGGAGAGCTAAATGTCTCTATGATCGGCATAGATGAAGACCAAATTTCCAAAATACTTGGGAGGACAAGAAGATAAGTAATATGCAATAGATGAAGAAGGGAATCAAGCCATCATTTTTCAAAAATAACACTCAAAGACAACTAGCTCCTAAGGAGCCCAGGATGATTGAAACCATGGGGAAAAGACCAAGGAACCAATGAAGTGTTGGGGTTGTAATGGAGACCACATGTACCAATATTGTCTTCATAGAGCTGAAAAAGTGAGGATTGTTCACAATGTACAACAAACTTAAACAATTGAAGACATGGAAATAAATGTACCCAGGATTTATGCATCCTTGGACAATAAGCATGTCGAGTTTCAGTCTCACATGGTTGAAGTAGAAGGTAATATTAACAACCAACTTATTACTATTTTAATTTATTCATGAGCTAGTCATAGTTATCTAGATCCTAAGATGGTAGAAAGGTTTCAATTACCAAAAAACAAACTCGGAAAACTTTGGTTTGTACAACTAGCTACAGGAGCTAAAAGGGAATTAATGAAATAGTTAAGGCAGGTCCAATGAACATGAATGGGATGAATACCATGAAAAACCTAAACATCATACCATTGGGCTCTTATGACTGCCTCATTCGTATGGATTGGTTGGACAAGCACCATGTTGTCTTAGTCCTTGGACTGTTACAATAAAGTATTTACTTGCTTGGATGAGGAAGGAATATTGAGAAAAGTACAGGGTATCCCAAGAGCTGTAACTATCATAGAAGTTTCATCCCTGTAACTAAAGAAACATTTCAGAAAGGGATGCCAAATATTTGCAGCACATATGGAGGAAGCTCCTAAGCACGGGGTGCCAAACATTGAGGACTATGCAGTCCTAAAATAATTTGAAGATGTGTTTGAAGAAATTCTCGGGTTACCATCCAAAAGGGATATTGATTTTTCAGTTAATCTAGTCCCTAGATCCCTTGTATCCAAGGATCCTTACATGATGATAATACCCAAGTTGAAGGAGCTACAAATGCATCTTGAAGAACTTTTGAAGAAAGGGTATATATGCCCAAGTGTGTCACCTTGGGGTGCACCGATGTTATTTGTGAAAAAGAAGGATGGCAACTTGAGACTTTTCATTGATTTCGGGTAGCTAAATAAAGTAACTGTAAAGAACAAATATAATTTTCCAAGGATAGATGACCACTTTGATTACTTGAAAGATGCAAAGGTATTTTCCAAGATTGATCTCAGATCTAGATATCATCAAATGAGAATTAAAGAAGAGGATATTAGTAAGATTGCCTTCAGAAAAAAGGTGTGATCATTATGAGTTCACACTGGTGCCATTTGGATTTTAAAATGCACCAGTTGTCTTCATGTGTTTAATAAATGGTATTTTCAGAGAATACTTGGATAAGTATGCCATTGTCTTTCTAGATGATATTCTTGTTTATTCCAAATCTGAAGAGCATGAGAAACACTTGAGAATGGTGCTCCAAGTATTGAGAGAGCATCAAATTTATGTTAAGTTGAGTAAATGCTCCTTTTACCAAAGGAATATTAATTATTTGGTCCATATCATATCAAAGGAAGGGATAGCAGTAGATTCAGAAAAGATAAAATCCATTGAAGGATGGCCAACACCAAGAAACGTCTCTGAGGTGAGGTCCTTCATGGGACTTGCAGGTTATTATAGAAGGTTCATTGAAGGGTTTTCCACAATTGCACACCCAATCACATCTCTACAAAAGAATGGTGTGAAATTTGAATGGAAACTTGAGTGTGAAATTTGAATGGAAACTTGAGTGTGAAAGAATCTTTCAACACTTGAAAAACTTACTCACAAGTGCACCCATCTTAAAAATTGTTGATCCTAATGAAGATTTTATTGTATGTATCGATGCATGCAAAGAAAGCCTTAGTGGAGTCCTTAGTCATAATGGCCATGTGGTATGTTATGAATCAAGGAAGTTGAAAGATATGAGAGATTGTATGCCACTCACAATTTGGAGTTGGTATCTATTTTTCATGCCTTGAAGATGTGGAAGCACTACCCCATGGGAAAGTGGTTTGAGTTGAGAACATACCACAGTGGTCTGAAATATTTATTCAGAAAACCAACCCTGAATGCCAGACAAAGAAGATGGTTAGAATTCCTCATCATATATGACTTTGATATCAAGCACATCAAAGATAAAGAGAACAAAGTGGCAGATGCACTCAACAGAAGGGTACATGAAATACATGCTACAACCATTAGCATGTGCAAATATTATTTACAAAACAGAATTTTAGAGGCTGTAAAATCAGATTAGATATATATGAAAATAAAGGGAAAATTACAGCAAGGTAAAATGCAGCAGAAAATTGAGAATTACGAGTTGACGGAAGATGAAATTATCATGTTCAAGGGCATGATTTATGTGCCAGATGACTAGGAGTTCAAAAACTTGCTATTAATGGAAATGCATAAAGTGTTCAACAACACGGGTATTCCAACAGAGGATGAACACCTTCAGTAACCACTCACACAACTAGATCAAATATCAACACATCGATGTTTTGATGTGGCAAGACCCCTACAGGGAAACATCCACGGCCCCATCCAACACGACCACTTGGACCAGTTTATTAATGCAAAAGAAAAAGATTATAGAGAGATTTTACAAGAGAGTTTCTCATAACGGATCATCAGAAAATGACCCTCCATGCTCTTTACATAGAGATCATGGACCAATCAGATGTTAAGCCACGAATCAATGTAGTCGTTAAGATCAAGGATAATATGAATCATCGGATCACTCTATGTTGGAAACATATTGTGACCATCGTATTTCCTAACTACAAATGCATACTAATGCATACTAAAGAAACACACTAAGAAACACACTTTTACCTAACGACACATTAGACTAAGTAGATCTTAACTAACTCTTAAGTGTCTAAATATCCTAACATCCCCCCTTAAGAAAAAGTTGGAATAGGATTGAAGGATTTACAATAGTGACACAATAGGATAAGGAAGGAGGAATTAGAGCCTATCCCTCCTTAATGAAAACTTCCTGAACTCCTAACATAGAGAGAAGTTTGGAAAACTTCACTTTTGTAAGATACTTTGTGAAAATGTCTACAACTTGATCTTTTGTTGGGAAAAAGAGCACTTCAGTAACTTGATCATGAATGAGCTTTATGATGAAATTCGTGTGTAGCTCGATGTGTTTGTTATGCAGATGTTGAACTAGGTCTTTGGCGAGCTTGATGGTACTCTGATTGTCACACTAAAGGTTGGTCGGATGTTGCTGCTGGAATCCAAACTGTGAAAGGATATGTCGAAGCCACAAGGCTTCCTAACTTGCATTTATCGTTGTTCGGTACTCTGCTTCTGTTGAATAAGGTGCAATAGCATGTTGTTTCTTACAAGCCCAAGTGATAGGCCCTGAACCAAGGATGAAGACATAACCTGCAGTAGACTTCCGATCATCAGGGACTTCGGCCCAATCTGAATTAGTGAAACCAACCAATAAAGGAGTCCCCTCTGAACTGTAATGGATCCCAAACTGAATTTCACCCCGAACATACTGAAGTATCCTTTTAGTTTCTTTCCAACAGATTTCATGGGGTGTTTTCATATACCAGGAAACAAGACCAACAATAAATGAAATATCAGGATGAGTATGAGTCAAGTATAAGAGGCTACCAACTAACTGGCAGTACAAGGTGGCATCAACTTCAGGAGAAGTATAGGTGGCAACAAGCTTGACTCCAGAATGGAAGGGAGAAGGGTTTGGTTTACAATCTTCCATCTGAAAGCGACGAAGAAGGTCACAAGCATACTTAGACTGGGAAAGAAAAATTCCTTCATCAGTTTGCAAAACTTGGAGGCTAAGGAAATAGTGCAAAAATCCTAAGTCTGTCATTTCAAATTTCTTCTTAAGGTTGTTTTTCACATGGTTTAAAATTTTTGAGTCACTACCAGTAAGGATAAGGTCATCAACATAGAGGACAAAGATTATGAGATGGATTCCTACTTTCTTGGTATAGACATTAGGATCATAATGACATCTAGAAAATCTGATGTCAATAAGAAAGTTGTCCATTTTGGCATACCAAGCTCGGGGAGCTTTCTTAAGACCATAAAGAGATTTCTTATGGCGACAAACAAGGCTGAAGTCATTCTGGATATAGTCAGGAGGCTATTCCATATAGATTTCTTCTTGCAAATCCCCATGCAAGAAGGCAGATTTAACATCCATCTGATGGACCTCCCATTTATGTAAGGCAGCAAGGGTAAGAGAAAAGTGGATTGAATTCATTTTGGCTACAGGGGAAAAGGTTTCATTATAGTCAATTCCTTCAACTTGGGAAAATCCTTTGGCAACTAACTGAGCCTTGTGTCTTTCAACACTTCTATCTTATGCATACTTAGTTATGTAGACCCATTTACATATGACAAGTTTTATTCCTTTTGGAAGAGGTACAAGATCCCAAGTATTGTTTGCCATTAAAGAACGATACTCTTCATTCATTGTTGTATCCCAATCTGGATGACCTTAAGCTTCTTCAAATGTCTCGGGATCATGAGTTTTTGAAACTTGAGCCAAAAGAAAAGAGGTTCGTTGGAACTGATAACGTGTCTGACGCTGATCTAAAGGATCACCGACAAGATCACCAGCTACTTTTCGTGTTGAATAAACCCATCTATGAAGCAACGGTGTTGGTGTTGGTTCAGGTTCAATGGACTCGTATGGAGGAAGGTGAGCAGAAAGAGGTGGATTTTCATCCTCATTGTCATCACTTGAAGAGGAAACCGGAATAGGAACAAAAGAAGGCACAAATTTTGAATATGGATCGCAAGCCAAAGAAGGAACAATCGTCGAAGATGGCTTGCAGGATGAAGAAGGAACAATCATCGAATTAGGATTGTAGGCCAAGAGATTTTCATCAAATTTAACATCTCTTCTAATAATAATTTCGTTAAAATGTGGTTGAAGAAGTCTATAACCTTTGACATCTTCAAAATAACCAACAAATATACACTTCTCACTTTTATGATGCAATGTTTTTCTTTTCTCATCAGGAATGTGAGCCCATGTTATACTGCCAAATACATGGAACTGACTTACATTTGGTTTAATTTTAGTCCAAGCTTCTTCCAGTGTTATATTTTTAAGAGCCTTTGTGGGAGTGTGATTTACTATGTAATTTGTACAGTTGATGGATTTTTCCCAATACTATCTCTTAGATTAGATCATACAATTAGCCATTTCTTTTAAAGTGCAATTCTTTCTCTCAGCAACACCATTTTGTTGTGGTGTATATGGAACAATGTGTTGCATTTGGATGCCATGTGTAGTGTAGTAACTTGTAAAATTATTGTTCACATATTCGCCTCCATTATCTTTTCTTAACCTTTGAATTTGATGTCCAGATTGTTTTTCTACAAGGGCCTTGTAGGCTAGAAACTTGTCAAAAACTTCTCTCTTAAGTTTTAAGAAGTAAACCCAAGTACGTCTGAAAAATTCATCAATGAAATTTAAGAAATACTTGCAACCAGAAAAAGAAAGAGAAGAAAGTGGACCACACAAGTCACTGTGAACAAGTTGCAAAGGGCCCGAGGCGTTTCAAGAGGCACATTTGTCAAAACTAACCCAACGATGTTTGTCGAGAACACAACTGACACAAACACAATCTCTGCATGAAACAAGAGGAAGAACAATCACCATCTGTTGATTACATATTTGTTGCAATGAACAATAGTTTAGATGACCAAACCGCTCATGCCAAAGTTCACTCAAGTCATCGCTATGAGCAACAAAAACTGATGGAAAATATTAATACCCAAAGTTTTCAAACTTGTACAACCTGGTAATATCATTAGCAATTCCATTTGCAAGAACATGCTTAGGATCTTCTAGATCCTTGATTACAACTTGGAGAGGTGAAAACTCTACAATTTACCTTCACCTGAATGAGTGATTTGATATATTAATAGAAGGTTACAATAAAGACTTGGAACACATAATACATCATTGAAATGACCATTATCTACTTG